>JAPYYT010001083.1:0-51123 GCA_030522565.1 Ceratosolen corneri
AAGTCATTATAGTTTTATACGAACAAGTTTATTGCATTCATTCGTAGCGATATATTCACAAATCAATCATTTTCTCTCTCTCTCTCTCTATATATATATATATATATATATATACTATACTATACTATACTATACTATACTATACTATACTATACTACACTATACTATACTATACTACACTATACTATACTATACTATACTATACTATACTATACTATACTATACTATACTATACTATATACTATATTAATTTACTTTGGGAATTATAAAAAATATATCTTCTGTTTATTGATCATTTATTCGAAAATTTTATTTAACATAAACGTTCTGTACTTATGCAAGTTAAACAGTAGCAACAATTTTACACTTTATACTGAAGTTCAAATGAAACGGCAGAATTTCAGTGAAAAATTTAAAGATCACATTATTCTTCAATATATTTTTACTATATTGTCATTTCATATTCTGCAGAAATTTCTATAATATAGAGATTTTATAATTAACACGGTCGATGGAAATGTTTTTTCACAAATGTAGCGGTTTTACTACAAGCACTACTTTAAGTATACTGTACACTTATTTATAATTCGATGGACATATAATGCTGATGTTCAAAAATGTAAAAATTACAAATATATTTTCTGACGTAGATTGGTTTCCTGATTGAACGAAAAAAAAATTATTTTTAAAGCATTAATTACAATGTTAATGTTACATTCACATAAAATCCTTTGAAATCCCAATTCCCTCGTGACGCTACTAACTTTTACGATCGAAAGCTGTGTTGCACTACTATTAGCAAATTTTCATTCCTAATGTCAAGTACAGAAAATAAGTAAATGTAAATAAGTCTCTCATTCCAAATGCATATTTATAAATGTATCGTAGCGTCTTTATTTTAAACTTGGTTTTAATTGCAAATTTTTTATTCAAACCGAGAATTTTTCTTTATAAATAAATATAGTTAAACAAATTTATTTATTTAAATATATGGGACGAATTATAAAATATTAAACATTTTAACTTATCGATAAAGAGTATAATGTTCAATCATATAATGCCTGAATAATACAATAATTAAATTTAAGTCAGACAATAAAGTTATGGAAATCCAAATAAAAATTATAGTTTTCGAGTTTTTTTATTAAAAATATTTACTAGATGATCGAATCATAAAATTTAACCTTTATAATTCGCATGATCGAGTTATCAACGCAAAATGTATATATTAAATAGCAATATCAAATAACCAAATATCTTTAACAATTCACTGTAATTATATTATCTAATATATAAATGTAACGAAATATTTATTACATTGATTTTATATCTACGATTTTCTTAGCGATATATTAATCAAGTACAGTAGTAAATAGGGATAAATATGCGAATAAATATAACAATCATCTAATTAATAGACTTAAAAGGAAAATTGAAAATAATTGAGAGCTTATTATTACTACCATTAAATTCTATGTAATTATTATCGTCATTCATCTAAACTTTATAGCAATTCGGCATGGTTAACAAATAAAGAAATCTTTTAATCGAGCGAACACATGCATAAAGAGCGGTCAGCCATTTCAAAGAAATTCCTGTCAAAAGGGTCGTACAACTATCGCGTACATTCGAACTCTTGGATTTTTACTAACATTTTGAAGTTCACACCTTGTACGACTTTATTCATGACGGAACATGGTGACCATATTATAACCTGAAAGCCTTCGCTCTCGCATACCACGAACTGGTGTGAATATTATGATGGCCACGCCATTGAGGTGCCACTCAGTAACAATGGCCCTGGTGTTGATCGAGCGAAAACAAGTCTCGTCCTCCTCGTGCTCTTTACTCCCGTCTTCCCTCACTTTATACTCCTACGCTCCTGAGCTCTTAACTGCACACGCGACGTCCGACATTGTACGTCGAGAGGCCGTATTTCCTTTAAGTGCTCGCTTTCTTCTGTCGTATCTAAAGGACTCCATCGAAGGTAGCGTAAGGAATTTATTCAAGAGCATTTTCACCTATTCATCTTGTCTTTATTTTGCCTTCTGGGGCGTACAATACGACCCGCGAAATACGAGGTGAATGAGTTGGCAACCGTAGCAAGGATTAGCAAAGCTAACGAAATTTTTAAATCTCCCTGAATCAGATTTAATTGCGAGATCTCAATTCTTCCCTTACTTAAGTCCTATTTTATTATATCAACTGTGTTTATAAAGTCGGATCGATCGATAATTATTCTTCATAAAACAAATTTAGAAGATACGTTACTCGGTTAATAAATGTAATAATAGCTCTTCAAAGTGAAGATATACCTCTGCTTATATATATATATATATATATATATCGCAAACCAAGCAACGATTCGTTTAATTAAGACTTAAATTATAGAACAATTTTTTATTTAAAAGATTTCAACTATTGTCACCAAGGACTTTTAATTAATACATTCTCTCTTATACTTTTAATTGAAAGTTCATTAGGATAATTGATAAAACTCATTGATCTTTTTAATTACATTATTATAAAATACCTCGTAATAATAGTCTTTCAAGAGTGCATTTAAATAATAATTTATTAATACTGAAATATATTTGATGATACATCATAGAATATAATAAAATTATAGAATAAAAATGGATAAAAGAAGATAATATTTGACATTTAACCAAACAAATAACTTTATTATATACTTCTTTCGCAATTTATTCGAAATTAAAATTAAATTGATTAAGTGAGTTATGCCTTAATCTTCTATTCAAAATCGAATATTTAATTATAGTAATAAAAATGATTAATAAAAATTGTAATATTCAAAGAAAATATATTTTTTTTATAATTTTTTCATTATCTTAATACGGGAACCTTTTAAGCGTTTAATAGTTTACTGAGCATAAACCGCACGAAATATAATTTTAAAAAAATTTATAAAGCCATCGCTAAAATGATGAACTCAATTACATAAACAAACTTAATCATTCAGTGCTGATGTACAACAACCCGTTTATACATTACTAACCTAGTGTAATTTTCACGCTCGGTATGTTTACAGAAGTCCTGCTTACGATCTACTATCCTTACACAAAGTTACAATTCAATTTTAGAACGAGGCTCGGATCTAATATTTATCCAAAGTACCAAAGTATTCTTCTAAAAATAGGAGAGCGAGAGAGAGAGAGAGAGAGAGAGAGAGGTCGAGTTTGATCGTTTTTCGATCTCAAAGCTGCTCGAATGAAGTATGTAATGTGCACAGTACCCGTGTAGGACAGACGCTCGCGACTTCCCGAGGGACGTTTCGCTGGATTAGGGATCCCCGCTCTTTCCGCGCTTGTACTCGTCCGTGTAAAACACTTGTAATGGACTAGGGATGAAGAAAAAGAAAAACTGGCAGCTCTCGGGGGTCGTAAGCTGCTAATGTTACCGCTATGTTTATGGGCTCGAATTAATTTGCTCAATTCGATCCCCTCTTCCTTTTCTCTCACTAACGCTCGCCACTTTTAATATTTAATTGCAGACTTACATTGTTTTTGTTTGCAATTTTCAGCAACGTTTCTTCAATAAATTATGAGATAACGCTTCTCCTAAATCGACAATTCACTCGCTTTGTTGTTCCGTAATCTATTTTCATTGGTAACGGTTTTTACTGCTGCATTTTGTTTGACCACGCAAATGGATATTATGTATAGTGGATAAAATGTCAAATCAAGTTTGCGGACTTTACACCATGGAAAGCTTGACAAAGGAATCTGAAGTACTCTCATATTGACGTAATTAACGAAGATTACTTTTGCCCTGCCGATTCTGCGCTATTCGACGTCCGTTTTGAATGATAAAAGAAATTCACGTACGAATACTCTTGCAAGATGCGGATTTATATCTTGGAATGAAATATAGTAAATATAAAACAATGATTTCTTGGCAATTTGGTTTAAGTATTAATTGAAATATTCACAAAGCAATTAAATTGAATTTCAATTTTCTATCTGAATATAACGAAATACCTATCTTTATATAAGAATTTATATAAGAATATTAATAATTTGTTAATATTTATTCAATATTTTAATATTTTATTAAAATTGTACATTTTTCAATTAAATATTTAATCCTTATCTTCTAAATTTCAATTTCCAACAATATATTACACTGAAATAAAAATAAAATTGTTAGATACAATGAAATTAAAAGTATATTTTTAAAATAGCGGATTAAAGAAAAACTTTATTTTGAATTCGTCAAAAAAAAAATCAAATATTAATACAAGTTTAAATAGTTTAAGCATACTATTACGATGTACTTAATTATTAAGAATATAATATTATTAGCAATTTTAAATTTCTTTGTCTAATCAAAGAATTATTTACCTAAAACTTGTTAGAGTTTTTTATTTCTGTCACTAGTTCATAAATTATAATTGGATTAGAATACATTATGATTGAATTATATAATTTATCTGAGAAATAATTAAAAAAGAAAATTTCGTTGTATATACACGTAAGACGTATTTAGTAATCTAGTAATTATCTACTACATTTACAGTCTAGAATGACTGTAAAGTAAAAAAAAACTTAAAAAAAAAACAGTATAAGAGCGAGAGAGAGGAGGTCGGGGTACCAGAATGAAGATGAAGAGTGGAATCGAGACGAATTTCAATTACCCAGTACAAAGCCGTAATTCCTAGTTTAAAATGTTTCGCAGTAGCAACGTATGTAGCATGGGTGCACCGACATCACACGGTACATAATGTCGTTTAGTTGTGAAAAAAGGTAGAGAGAGAGAGATGGTGAGAGAGAGAGAGAGAGAGAGAGAGAGAGAGAGAGAGAGAGAGAGAGAGCGCGAGCGAGAGAAGGGAGATAGAGTGAGTGAGAGTGGAATGAGGAAGAGAGAAAGCACTGAAAGAGATTTCCAAATTAAATTTCGGGATTAGTACCCAGATTTAATACCGACAAGTGGCGGCGTAAGACGTCCCACGGGAGTGCTACACTACCGCATGATACACGCCTGCCTTCCTTTTATTTTTACCATCATCTCTTCTATCCCCATCACTCGTTCTGCTCCGCTCTTTGGCTTTTTATTATTTTCTCTCGCTCCTATTGATGATACTTTCATTGCTTTTCTCAATGTCCAGTTCCAAAGAGATTTGAAAAAAATATTAACAAGCTATTGAGCGCTTTTAAATCGGATCATTTATTTTACAACGAGAGATTCCCTAGTAGCGATAGTAACAACTATGTCACAATTGAACGCTGCATTTCAACGCTGACTAGCAGATAATAATTAACTTTCTCCTCATTTCCATTTTCAAATAATATACCTACAGCATTATAATTTACGAATTATCATTTTTTGTAACTTATTGTGTAGTGATTCTCGGATAGAGTATTCAAAGTTTTAACGGATAATCAAAAAACGTATGATCGATATAACCATGTATATATATAACCATGTATATATATATATATATATAAATTAGTTTAATAATACGGAGGTGTGTTTCAAGTTACGTAAATTAATTATGTATTCCATTTATGATATAATTATATAATTAAATGATACATCCTAAGCTATTAAATGATGAAAATCGTAAATGTTCATAAATTCATTAATATGTAATAAGTCTCATATTATTACAGTACGCTAATACAAGTATATTAAAACGTACGCATTAATGTAAGAAAATGTCATAAACTCGTCGTATCAAAAATGTTAAAGTAACGACCGCCGTAATATTATACTAAAAATACAGTGTTTAATTAGAGCACTTTTTAGTTTTAAAAATGATAAGAATTTTTGTAAAATAAGTTTATAAATTAAGTAATTTTAATTAAAATATATATTCAATCACTATAATTATGCAGAGTTCACTAAAAATTATCATTAGAATTTATTACTAAAAATCATCGTTAGAATTTGCGTATTTTATTTTACTTTTTTTACTTCTAGCTTGAATTTTGATACTTCCAATTTCATTCACACGAATTTCTAATTTTTTTTAGAATAAACAATGTAAGTACTGAGCGAAACTTGAAGTTGCATTATTTTATAAAAACGAAATCGCACAGTTTTTTATTATTAAAAGAGAGCGTAAATTTTTAACATGTAGTATAAATACGAACTTGATATACCATGGAAAGGTAGATCAACATGTAATTGAAGCCGTGAGTTTGATAGCGGTGAATTCATGATTTCGCACAAATTTAAGTATTTCCTTAAGTACTTGCTGTGGACTGCGGTTGCAATTACAGCCTTAATCTTCTTTCATTCCCCTTTAGAGCAAAACCACCTTAGAAGACAACCAACTTAACCCCAATCAAGTCATCCGCTAAAAAATTCAGCCGGCGCAAACGCCCCTCTTTCATCCACAATTCGTTACTCTTACGTTCTCGGTTTTGTCCCAACAGACGCTCTTATGTCCTCTCCTCCTTTCATCCTCGTCGTCCCGCGCAGCTCCCTCTTGGCCTCAGCCCCGGTCTCTGTTTTATCCAGTGCGCGAGTGTCTGGTCCCGCGGGACGACATACAGACGATTCCTCGTGCGTGACGACATGACGATGGGTGCGAGGACACCCGTGTGCCGGCAACCCTCGACTCGACGTGTGTTAACACTTCTCGTGATTCCATTTGCACAGCTCAAATTTGCTCCGCGTCGTTCCTTCGGCGTTCGATGAATATACAGAGATAAGAGAGCAAGAGTAAGCGAGATGGAGAGTGAGAGAGTGAGAGGATCCTTCAGATTCTGCCTCTTCTGCGTTACACGCGTGGCAAGTAGGGGCTTTTTTTTTATCGAGAATATCCAAAATTTATCACTTAGGAAAAGAGTGTACAATGGGGGAGTCTGCAGTTTGATGAAAGTCTAAGTCTGCAAGATACTTGTTTAATGCAAAACATGAAATATATTTATCCTGAAGTTTTGAATAACTTGAGCTTCAAGCTCACAGCTAATTTGACAAATTTAAAATTTAAATATACTTACGCCTTGACAGATAAATGTTCTATTTGCTAGTTTTCATTTTCTAGACCTATGTCTTACACTACACGGCTGTGCAGCCACTAAAACGTAGTTGCAAATAGAATGCCTTTGTAAGGTCGAGAATCAATTTATTAATAATATTATTAAATGGATTATTTACCATCGCTTAATAGATAATTTTCATTGTAAAATAGTCTAATTGGTATAAGTCTAATACTTTTTACAATACTACTCGGTATAGATTTGAAATTACATCCTATACTTTGTTATAAATGAATAATTACTTTAATGTAATTGCAATTAGTTTATTGGCTTATATCCGTATATACAAAATAAACAGTTTCAATTTATAGATTAACTTCTTGATAAAAAATAAAGTAGATTTTTTATTGTTTTATCTAAAAAAAATATTGATATATTTATTTTATCCATATTTTTTCTTTCGTAAATATGCAAAATGTAGTAAGTTAATGAAATTTAAAGAGACATAAAAGTAGAAATGAAGCTTAATCCTCTAAGGACAATTTTGTTTTGCAGATAAAATATAGAGAAAAGTTGACGAGCTCTTCTAGCACTATTTCTTGCATTTAAACATTAGATTATAATTATGTGCATAATCTTGCTAATTACAAATTTTAATTTATATTGAATAATAAGAATTTTTATGATTATTATAAATTAATAAACCATCCATTTAACATTATCTATTTTAGAAAGATAATAGTATATTTTAATTACTTAAAAAAAATTAATTACTTTAATATACTAATTAATTCGTTTGAAATAGTATAAGGATGTGGTATATACTCTCTCGCACATTTAGAGAACAGGATTCGGAGTCTGTATACCATTTTAATTAATGACCCTTGCGTGGTATTCATTCCAAGAACTTTAAGTGTTTTAGAAATTATGTTGCCGCTTAACATTTATATGAAATAGTATTTATACATCGTTTTTATACATATATGTACCAACTTACTTACCGTATAAAAAATATTTCTACAGCTTTCTAATATTTTTTTAATCATTACATTTGGAACAACAATATATTAAATTAGTAAATTTTTTAATTTATTTAAAACATTAAACATTATAAACAAATTAAGTTTTTTTTTCACAAAATAGATTTGACTTATCTTTATATTCATTTTTATATCAAGGAAAGTACAGAGTTCGTTTCGAATTGTAAAGTACGTATGTTATGACTACTCAAAATAATTGGTTGTTACAATTTTCTATGCAAAAATGTGAAATATGAAACTTGTCCATTTCAATTAATTGTATATATGTTCAAAAATATAAATAAAGGATCATTAATGCGTGATTATTTAATTTATGTGTAAGAACATAATTGCATTGTTTAAAAATTCCACTATAAGTAGTATAGAAATTGGAGCAGAACAGAAGTTTACTATGAAAGATTGCATTATTTTTTAACTAAATAGTGTAGTTGAATTTAGAATAAAAAGAATTTTACATTAGAAGATTAAATTTGAATATCTAATATTTTCTATATATATTTGAAAGTTGATATTTTACTGTGATTGATCGTGATTTATCAAATGAGAGATCAATTGTAATTTATCATACATAAACTAACTTGATACCGCTTGTGATAATAGCTGGAAAATGCAAACATTTATAAATTATAAATTTTATACATATGGAATTTAAATATGAGGCTTAGTCGTTGATCGGAGTCGGTGCGCAATGCTTGTTTCTCGAAAATAATTTTCGTCTCGATCACAAATTTTTGAAACATTGTTATTTAATTAATAGGCCATTGAACATTAGTAAAATGCGAGTATTAAGAGAGCGAGGAAAGTGCAAAGAAAATAAAGACGTGGATAAGCCCGCTACACCTCATTAGGGTAATACATGATCGATTGGTTTGCAGCGCCTCCTTGCGGATTCCTTGTGTTCGGACAGCCGACATGAAACCGGAGGATATTCGAGCGCGGATTAGAATATCAATTATCCGGGCCTCCGTCTGTGTCGCCGTCGCCGCGAGGCTCAAGACCTTAACAGCTACTAAAGCGCGGGGCCACCACTCTCTTCCTCTCTCTTACTCACTCGAGGCAAAACAAGCGCTACCGCCATAAAGGAGTGGGGGTGGGGTGGTCTGTGGACCGCCATTGGCTATCCGGGCTCTCCTTTATTGCGGGTTGCCTAGTAACCAACCAGTTCCCTTGATATTCTCTCTTTCCTCTCCCCCCTCTTCGACACTTGAACACACACCATCTCTCTCTCTCTCTCTCTCTCTCTCTCTCTCTCTCTCTTTCGTGCACTCCTTGCAATGCCCCATGACTGTATAAAGCGACAGTCTGTTTCTCTCCCTCTAACTACCACACCCTCTTTATTTATGACGAACATTCACATCCCCTTTTACTGCTACGTCCGAATGCATGTGTGACTGCGTGTGTGTATGTTCTATTGGTTTTCTTTTTAGGAGAATAGAGTTTATATATAGTCTTCTACGTACGTATGTTCTCTTGCTGACTTGATTCCATCCCGCCCCGCTCTCAATTTTTTCACTTTCTCTCTGGACTCTTTTGCAGCACCCATGTATAGGTTTGTATGCTAGACTTGCTTTTTTTGTTTTGATATTTTCTATCTGCTTACTGCACTTTCTCTCTCAATTTGTGGTTCTTAAAAACCTTGTTTCCTTCCTTTTTTACTTACTTTATTTTGTACTCAAGTATACTTTTGTCTAACTAATTATGTGTAATTGTAATTGTGTTGCGAATGAGATAAGTGCTTATGCTCAATGAATTCTACTACTAATATATATTTACACTAATGTTTTTCTTCAATTTTCTTTCAAATAAAGGCATTAAAACTCTGTATTCTACATTCTCACGAATACTCTAATTGTTACTATATATATATTCAAATATAGAACAAATCTTAAATTTATTTACTATAAAATAAATACCTTTATCATATCTGCCAATTTAAAAGTATATAAAAATTCGATAAAGTACGGAATCGCATGTATATTTTCATTTATACATAATTCAATTAAATTCTTACAGATAGTTAAATTGAAAATATTGTAAGAAGCTTACATTTTTATAATCCTTAATAAAGCTGTAAGATCATTTTTGTAGAAATTTCTCTCACAATAGTTTTCGATAATTAGTCAATGTTTTCATTACATTACCAATACTAGTACAAAAAAAAGTATAATGCTAAAAAAATATAATTGCATTTATAATGAATAATACAAAATTATTAATAATAGTATTATTATTATAAGTAATAATTAATTTTAATAGTAATTAAGTTTAGTATTTTATATAGCTATTTTATATAGAATAAATATAACTTTTGGAGAAACAAATTATTTGTTATTAAAATAATGTTAAAAATTAGATATATTATTAACAAAGCAATAACACTGGTACTATATGATTTTCCTCTAATCTAACAATAATATTTAGAAAATTAATAATATAAAATTTACTCGAAATACTTTTATAGTTAATAAAACTATTTCAGTTTATGTGCATAAAAAATTTTCTAGTGTTTTAATTTCCAAAGTAATGTTATGTCAACAAGAATTTTGTGAGATTAATAAACATCTATGGAGAGCAATAGGATATAGAATAAAAATTAAATTAAAGTAATTGAAACATATTAAAACATGATAAAAATTAAATAAAAGAGCTACCTTAAATGTATTTCATTCAACTGCATTTTATATTTTATATTTTTAAATTTTAATATTTACAAAACTATTTGCTTTCGACATTTCTTTAAAACTATTTAGTTTCAGTTTTATATAAAATTTGACGAAACTTCACGATTTAGTAAATTATGCATCAAGGATTCTCTAAATTTTATTCAGATACACATTATTATTCATATGCAAAGAAAACTAGAAAAATAAAATTCCGGCATTACACTCAAACTGAAATTGGAAGGCGTTAGACGATCTCTCGAACATTATCACTAAGGCTTTGCTTCACTTTTAACACGTTATTTGTCACGAAAAAAAAATTGAACTATTTTTATGATACATCACCATTGACGACCAAATTTTTCAATTTGTCGATCAATACGGATACTGTGAGCATTTTTCTCTTCAGTATTCTTCAATTTTATACTCTTATACAAAACCTTTGGCACAAGAGTATTTTCGAAGGTATATTTTAAAATTTTCTATTTGAATGTCTCTCGGCTTATTTTTATTAAAAGAAAATTTTAAAAGATCAATATTTACTATTGTAGATATATTGTAGATATAAATACTACGAAAGTATAAAAATTCGATTCCATTATTCTTCAATACCAAGATTTTAATTATGACTTAGAAATTATATTATGAATAGTAACTATAGAAGTAAGTGCTACAATTGTCTTAAATTAATTATTATTTTTAAAAGAATGTAATCTAGTTTTTCTATATGAGGTATACCTATATAAGGCATAATAATTACGTATATTATTTTTAAAAACACAGTTGATATTTCATATACCTATTTTAATATTTATTTTTAATATATTTAAAAATTTTAATTTAATTTAATATTTTATTTTTCAAATTTTTCAAAAATCACATTCTTTATTCTAAATGATAACCGTATACATAATATTTATCGTAAGTTAATTAAGGTAAGTTAAAAAAATGTCCAAATAATGTATCTAGGCAAGCTTAAAATATTTAAAATGTGTTATAAATTACAATTATTTCTATTTCTAGTTGCAGTTACCTCATTTATAGTATTAACAAAATTTTTTTCTTTAAACACTTCTTTAATACCTATATTATTATTACGTACAAGCAAAAAAATTGCTGAATGCAGTAAATATCAATACAGTCGACATAATCGTGGAGTATGCTAGTCATGAAAACTACAAACCAACAAAATAAATAGGGTAAAAAAAGTAAAAAGAGGAAAGGAAAAAGGGCAGCAAGAAATTGATCCTGACCTGAAACTATAAAGACTCTCTTCAAACTACGTAGAATAGAAGAGATCGAATAAGAAAGAGAAGGAAAAAGGGAGACTCGACAAAGTAAGAAATCGACGACGCATAAGAGGGGCGCATGGAAGAGGAAAAGAGCGTCAGTTCAAGAGAAAAAAAAACTATGCTTTGAAAAGGGTCGTTTTAAAAACAATCTTTGCTTGTGAATTGACTGGCTAGCAGCATAAGCTTCATGTTCTGCCTCCTTTGGAAATCCTGTTCTTCGATATTAAAAAAGAAAATCAACAAATTTATTTTATCTTTATCTGACGTGTGATATGGTAATTTACGTCGCGAATACGTGCTCATCACGTTTATGTAAATATCTTGAGAACTTGTGCGAATTATCTTTTGCATATGTTGTATGATATTTTGTGGTCACTAGCGATACATGCATATTTATCAAAATAATTCCCCTTGATTTCCACACAAATTATCAAGCTTCTAATAATGTTGTAAAATAAAAACATTTTAAAAACAAACCGTTCTTTAAAATAAGTGATATTCTCATATTTATAATTGAATTGAATTATTATTCAATTCAATACTAGCGTACTATTCAATTTAAATAAAAAGGCATTTAAATAAAGTATAATTAATAAAATAAAAAGCAATTAGATTTTACGTTAAAAGAGAAAAACTTATGAATCAATGAAATTAAATATGTTTTGAATGGACAAATGAATAGAATTATAATGTATTTAAATAGTCGGGAGTTACTTCTTATATGCTCGATCAACCCGATAAGAATTTTTGGTCAGAGGAAATAATATAACAATATCTAATTCTGCCTTTCTTCATCGATAGAGTCTAATTTTTTCTTTGGTTTTTGCTTTTGTATTGTATTTTGTTTTGTAGTTGACGAATTACTGACAGTTTATTTATTACTTCAGCGAGTCTGCTAATATAAAAAACTTGTTGACAAACAGTAATTTTTTGAAAGTGTTTTGTAAAAATCCATAATTTACTTCGACCAATTATATGGTTGCGATGTATACGATGCGCGACTCGAGCGCGCCACTGAAACTCAAGCGAAAATAATTCATTGTGCGGTCCGCGTACGGCTTTTAACCCATGACTGCGTCACTTACGTAAAAGCCAGAGAAGCGTAAGACGGGCATTGCCTTCGACACAGGCGCTTACAAAAAGCTCGGCCTCCGTTTCTAATCGGAAGTAACGCTTTTCTCGAGCTTGAGTGCGACGGCCATAATAAGCCTGCATCTACGGAGTCCAATTAGTCCAGACCTACATAATTGCTATGAAGCTCTTAATTATTACTTAATTAGCTGTGTACCGACAGCGTCCTTCTGCGGAAGGAGGGTGGGAGACAGAGATGATCGAGTACGCAGACACGAGCGCGCACTACATTGACGATTCTCAAAGGCCCGCACAGGCAGGCAAATTATGCTTATCGGCCCCCAGTTTCTTTGCTTAACATCAAATTCTGCTCAGTTTTTCAACGCTGTTTATAATTAAAAGTGGATTTGAAGCATATGTGTGTTTTTGCTTACCATTTGTCGAATCAAATCTGTGCATGAAACATGTGCTCCCGTTGGCTCGGAATTAGTTAGGTCGGTAATTAAAATGTTTACCCTTGTATTGTAATTAGTTGCGATATTCTTGTATCGCAAAGTTTTTTTTTCCATGGATTTTATATATTTATAAAGAGCAGAATTGTGGAAAAGTTTGATAAAACTGTAGGCTCTAATGTATTTTATATAAATATGTATCTTAACGTGCATTTTATTATTGCCGATGGTTGCGCGTGTTTATCAATATCTATCGATGCAATATTCAATAAATTATTCACACATGTATTTACAATAAGCTTGATATATTCTTTATGAATAAAAATTCTCAAAAACTATTTTTCGTATTTAATTGGTTTTTATAAAAATTGACACATAATCAGTAATTACAATTTGTATTTTAATAAACATAAACGTTTAAAGAACTAACAAAAATTATTTATAATTTTTTATTTATAATTTATAATTATAATCAATATTTTAAAAAACAGAATAATTATAATAAATTTTGAAGATACTACGCATATTTATTAGGAACGTCATTTACACGTCATTAATTATATTTAATGAAGTAGAAGAAGTATCATAAGTTTATAGAGAAAAATATTGAAAATGGAATTAAAAATTGATATTTATATTACATAACAACAGGACATTAATTTTCTGACTGAATTAGTATAATTATTGTAAAGCTATTATAGTTATTGGTATGCAAGCAATATAATAGACAACTAGATTGATTATCTATACGAAATAATAATTATTAACATTGTGAAATAAATTATAATCCCACACTCCTTATTTGATTTAATGAGTTAATACCTACAATGACGGTGATTGTAGAAAGAACACCTCACATTTTAACTATATTAATTTTTTTAATTACATTACTTCATTGGCTTATTTTCGAATAATAATAATAAATAATAATAATAATAATAATTACCATATATAGCTTATATAGGTTACCAAACCTATATAAACCATTCAACTATATTAATAGTAATTCAATATTAATATATAAAATAATAATGTATACAATAATAATTTAGTATTAGACTAAGTTATAAATATAATATATATTTCCAGCTGCATTATTTTATGTAGCTTTGTATGATACATTATTTTATAAATTATCATAAGTATATTCCAATTGGAATTATAACAGTTAAAATGCAAATCTAACAAATTTAACAAATTGCCTATATATAATTTGTTTTTAATATAAAATATTTATTATTACACATTTAACTATTATGTACTTGAATTTATTAAACATATATTCTATAGTTATACATTTGTAGTTGGAAATTTATTATTAAACAGAAATTTGATATTATGTAATTTTGAATCTCGAAAAAAAATTAGACAATTGCGCCATTATTTTGTAATTTTTGGATAATTGAATATAATTATTATCTTAAATATATGAGAAAAACAATTATATAATTTTCAGATTTGGAACATTTATTGTTAATATTCCAGTTATGTTATTTTATAAATTTTATATTGTAATAAATGATTATTATTATTATTGAATTTACAATACAATGAATCGGTTATATAAAAATATTACCATAAAGCGTATTAATGTAGCTTAATTCTTTTTTTATATCGTAAATTATTTTATAATTATCATATAAAATACTTAAAATAATTCGATTACAATTTATTATTATAAAATGAATTTATTAAGCTATTATAAGAATCACATTTGTTTATATTTCATATTAAAAAGAATATCTTGAAAAATTACTTTTAGAAATATTACTTGAATAACAGTATACTTAAATAATATTAATACGTTAAAATTATTTGAATCAAAGTTTTTATATATTAATAAAAAAAAACTTATTATTTAGTAGCTTAAGAAGATAATATTAAATTTATAATAATCAATAATTATATTTAATTTTGCATTTGAATTAATAAGTTTATTTAAGTTTAAAAAACAGTAATGGTGAAAATTTGTAAACAGCCAGTCCGTACTGAATTATATAATTCTCACCGGAAAAATATTATTAATATACATAAAAAAATCAAATTCTTAACCAAGATGATATTGCATGTTTCTTTGTTTATTTATCAGAACAGTTAATATATATAAAATTTCGGGCTTAATTTTGTGTCATATATGACGGTTATTATAAATTTCTAATGTATTATTATTATTCTATCTGTTTTTTTCTTAAACAAAATAATTGATTTAAAAAATAAAATTTTAACACATATGTTTTGTTTATTAATTTTAATATACAATTTCAATGTAAATTTGAATAATTAATTGTTATATTATACAAATTTTATCATCGAATTTATGTTATATAATTTTTAATCTGTCAATTTTATTGCATGTTTTTTAGGTATTAGCCACAGTATTGAATCAGGGAAAGACTTTACAGTTGACGGACTTTCAGGGTTTAGTAAAAAGAAAAAGAAGAAACGTCGACATAGGTGAGGCCCTTATAATAGTTTCTTACTTTTATTACTTAACTTACTGTTAATTTATCTTATTAAACATGCCTATTTAGATTAAAAAATAAGGAAGATTTTTTGTTAGATATAAATATAAGATTGTTTATGATCATTATTTTCTTAATATCTTAATACTATATATTACTTGTCGTAGCAAAGCGAATACTACTTTAATATGTGAAGCATTGATTTAAAGTTAGGAAATCAAATTTTATTTATATCTGCTTTATTTAATAATGTGGTCATGAAGCTACGCTAGAGCGAACGAACTAATGCATCTCCATGTACATCGTCAGCCATTTTGAAAAGATTTTAGGTCTACAAATCCTTTTCTTTATTTGTCGTGCTAGATTTTCCTTTGTTATGGCTTTTGATCTATCCATACTCTACATTATTCTGCTTGAATGAAAAGCTTTTTATTTTATTACGAATTTATTACGAATTTTTTATACTCAAATAATAATCGCATCATTGATTTTTTAATACACTTATACAACGATCGATACAATATACATATATATGGTACTACTGTACGTTCGTTAAAAACTCTTGATTAATATAAAGTCAACTCTTTTTATCAGGCTTAAGTATTATTGAATTGCAATACTATGGAATATTATTTTTAATTACATTCGCGAAGCTTATATACTGCACTTTAATTACTACTCGTCTATTTCATCATATAATACACTAATTTTAATTTTATATTATTGACTGCACGGCAGTGTTGATTCTACGAACAAGTAATGTATAAATAAAACGACGTCGACAAAAAATTCTTATTATACATAATAAAACCTATACCCATTAAAATTATATAGGCGTTTTAAATTATGAAAAACATTTTATAGTTGTCATGTATTTAATGAGGGGATGATTACACGGGAAATGATTTTCATTTTCGAAAAGGGATATTTGATGCCTGACAGATGCGTGTCCATCTGCATCCTTGCAGACAACCGTCAATTTGTCGAGTCGATAATGATTGTTCGTGTCTTTCGTCAGTTTCTCTTTCTTTTTCTTTCACTCTCAATAGTTTGATCTCGTATTTACTTATCTTATGGAGGAGTGTGAAATAGGCGTCTTTAATTATTCCGAGACGCATACATTTTGCTAGCTTCAACTAATGCCATGCGTCTCATAAGGCAACTTCTTAGACTAACTTTCATTTTTTTTTTGTTATTTTCTGCTAGAGTTTTTACCAATTTTTCATCAATTATTTTTATTTATAAATTACATTCTCAGAGAAACAGTCATAACTTAAAATTAAAATTTATTATTACATAACTGATTGAACATACCTCACTTATGCATGGATTAATGTATTAAATAATAATAGTAATACTTTTAGTATTGATTATTACGTATAAAATTGATTACTGTATGCGATATACAAAGTGAATATAACACTGATATAAAACAATATATGGGAAATAAGTATTACATTGTGTTTTGATGTAACTAGAGAAACAACGTCATTAAACAAGATGAAAACTATTACAATATTTATTGTGTTTAGATATAATGAATTATTAGTGATTTGGTTAAGTAGGCAAAACTAATATACAAACTCCAGGTATGTAAAAAATTAATTTGGAGTTGAACATCACGTATAATTCAGTATTGGCAATTCACGTTCATTCTTAAAATGTTAATCTCTTGTAACCTTTTTTTTTCTAAAAACTTTAACATAACTTTTTGCATTTGAATAATAAAGAATATACAATTGCATTAATAAATAATAACGGAAATGTAATTTTTTAAAAATAAATATTCAATAACATTTATCGATATTAATGTTTCAATTTAAAATTTAAACCTCTTACCGAGTAAGATTGTTTTCTAATTAATAGATGATAAAGTACTACTAGAAACCTTTCTTATTGATAAATAAATAAGTTGAAGGAAGCGCGATGTATGTAAATGTATGTTAATTGTGAAAATAAAAAACACTAATGTTCTAGTTTAAATATTGAATCGATGAAGAATTATCAAAAAATATTGAGCGGGGCTTAGACTTAAGAAAAGAGTTGTAATGGCATATAACTAGGTTCATGTGGTTGTTGCTCCAGGACGATCTTCACGTCTCAGCAACTGGAAGAATTGGAGGCGGCATTCAAGGAAGCTCACTATCCCGATGTTTACGCGCGCGAAATGTTGAGTCTAAGGACGGATCTGCCTGAGGATAGGATACAGGTAAGAATTTATATTACATCATTGTTAAATTCATATGAAAATCATTTATGTACTTAGCATAGATGTACTCTGCATTATAATAAAATTCTTACAAAATACATAAAAATAAAAAAAAGACTTACGCAATGAAAATCGGTAATAATTTATTAACTACTTGTTTGATGTTTTGATTATTAATCTGTGAAATTTCATATGCAACTGACTACGGTGTTAAATTGGCTAAATTTATAAAAAAAATAATCTGTAGTTTTAAAACAAGATCTTTTACTTTTAATCTAATATTAACTATTTATTATAAATTAAATTGCTATACTATTAAAATAAAATTATAGTAACCAGAATAATTTTACTAGATTATTATTATTATATTTTAATTGCATTTAGTGTATAGTTAAAATTAGCAAATAAGTATGTGTGCAATTTGAAATTAAGATTTATTATAAACTGTAAATTTATTATAAATAATAAATTTATTATAACTTTATATCAAATATATATTACTAATTTTATTCAATTTAATTTATTTTATAAAGTTTTTGTTTATAAAAGCTAATTATATTTATTTATTTAAAATGTAAGTAATATTTTAGTATAACCATATTAAACTATTTTAGCTTCTTTGTTTTTAAATTAAGTAAAGTAAATCTGTCATAAGAGTATTAATTTATGCTACGTTATGCTATGCTATGCTAAATAATTTTGCACATATATATCTACACTATTAATTTATATTCTTAAACATACTTAAATTAATAAAAATTCATTGATTAAATTAAAGAATATTTTATGATAAAAAATTTTAATAGATGTTACGTGCCGATCTTAACTTATAATTTTTAATTAATATAAAATGTAATCTTAAATGTAATTATTAAAAATTTGACAATAATATAAATTTTGTTTTGAATTATTTTGAAGTATAATTTTAAAATGTTATTATTTCCGACTTCTAAAAATATCAATGAATATTTTTCGTTTTTATATTTATTATTAATTTTATATTTATTTATAATTTTATATTTATTTATAATTTTATATTTATTTATATTTTATCCATTTTTACATTAGCTACTTTTCTACTAACCAATTTTCATTTACCATTATACTTTTTCCGACTGGAATAAATTGACTTCTTACATATAAATTAAGATTGTAAATATTTAAATATTTTTTAATTCATTATATTCTCAAGAATTATTTATTCCTTCATGATATTCTTATAGGTAACTGTTGTTTGTTCTGATGAAAAATGACCAGTTTTATGTTGAAATTTTATTATTGATTTGTAAATATTATCACTGAATTAAAATAACAATAATTATTATTTTTAAATACACCGAAAGGCTCATGTAAAAAATCTCTGTAATTAATGTTGTATTTACTATATAAAAAATTACTTGAAACTTTGCTGTCATTTGAAATATATACATATATGTTTTTAAATATACGTTTAATTTTAAATTAATAATAATTATAATCAAATTCCAAGTAAATTGGATAAATATATATATAAGTAAATTGGAAAAAAGGCCAAAGCAACAAACAATTATAATTAGAAACTGAATAAATAGTTTATTCTCTATGATTTACTATAATAGTTTTATTTTTAGATATTAATTGAAAAATGTTGAAAAAAATTAATATTTTTGTAAAGCTATAAATTACAGGATGGAATACTCAACTATTTAAAAATACATTTATTTACAATAAATACAAATACCATTTTTAATAATATAAGCTTCCAAAAATTAAGAAATAGATCTAAAGTTAATGCTTCATTGCATAATGTATGAAGCAGAGATAAATAACTTTGTTAACGTTAGATAATTTTTACTAATTTAATGGGTAATAAAAATTAGAATTAAATAAATCACTTTAATACGTTCGTCATCGTAATTAAGATATGAAAACAACGGGAGTTCTTTATCTATTTCCAGCGAATCTCACCCTAGATTCTACTTCTCTATCTAATTTGCAACTGCCTCTATTAATTCTGATTTTTACTGATTGGTCCTACCACTTTCTTTGCATTTGCAACCCTTTCAAATATTTCCCTCCCACCTGCGAATCAACATCTGCGTAAGAGTACGCATCAACACAATTGCGCTTGATCTATAGGTTGCCATACGTATATACATACGCAATAATGGTCATAAATACATGTAATATCTAACCCCTTTAAGGAACGATCATAGCTGGATGAAAAGGATTTAGAGCTGAAGGGGAAGTGGAGAAGGAGAGAGAGAGAGAGAGAGAGAGAGAGAGTGATTGAGAGAGAGAGAGAGGAGGAGGAAAAGGGTAATGGAAAAGGAAAGAGGGACAAAACCGCGCGTGGTCATTATATTTTTATATAATCGTAAAACGTATATATGTGCAAGTACAGCTACGATGTTCTCCCCACGCGATGCACACTTGAGAGTGAGAGAGAATGAGAGAAAGGAAGGTAAAATGGCAATACGCGTATAATAAAGCAAGTCGTATAGAAAGAGGAGAACTTACGGGAAGGTCGCGATGCAAACCGCGAATCAAGCGAGACAATTTATAATAGGCTTTTATAGATTCAAAATCTATACGTATATATGCTTATGTACGTGCACGTGCACAGGCATGCATACCTAAATGGGTGAGTACGTATGTGCATGCACACAAAAATATATGCGCGCTCATCGCGACAGCGGAAAGAGCCAGAGCGAATAAGCGGGCTGTAGTGGGAGAGAATACGGCAGCAACAAAGCGGCCATTGCAGGGTGGGTGCGGTTCTGTAGCGGCCAATCAGCGCGGCGAGCCTCGACTCCACTGGCCAATCAGCAGCGGGCGTCATGTCTATACAGACGCCTTTTGTTTTAACGCGTATTGCTTTTACCTCCTTTCTCTCCGAAGGGGTGCCAGACACGCACGCACGCATAGCCCCTTGTGTAAGTGCAATATGGGAACGCTTGGGAGTGGGGAGGGGGTGGGGCTGCGATGCGGTCGGGAGGGAGGACGGGGGGGGGGGGCACGCGGGCTGAAATCGTTAACGGGGATAAGGAGTTTTGCGCGCGTGTGGCTCCCGCTGCCACGACGTTGTGGGCGCTGGCAGCCTCTACGAGCTTATAATCTCATACGAGTTAGTGTGGGTACGAGCGTTTTTCAGCTAAACGCAGCTCTTCATGATGCCTTGTGCAAGACTATTTTTCTTTAATTTTCCTCATCCAGACCCTCCAGAGGGTGGCTAGCCGGGGAGCTTTGTTTCTTTCTTAATTTCCTCTTTTGCTCCCTTTCTGCCACTGTTCTCTTTTGACTATTAACTTTCTATTTCTTTCACCTTCTCTATTTTGCTTTCTTATTCCCGGCCCTTGTTATCTTTCCTCGTGAAGGACTTTTGCTATGAGATATCGTGGAGAGGATCAACGCGAGCGGAAATTATCCAAAATTGATTTAAAATGCGTTGGAGTCGAGGTCTTCGTATACTCGCGAGACAGATTTTATTTATAATTACTTTGCATTAACTTGACTTTTCCATCAAGATGCTGATAGGAAATCGGACAGAGGCTTTTTATAATAAATTTTTATCGAGCTTAAGGGGCTTTATAATAATTGCATGTCAAATCTCCGATATTCATTATTAATCTATAACACATTTTAACGAAACTTAAAATTGCGACGTTATTCCAATAGCTACATAAACGCATATATAAATACATATGCAAATACACTGTAAAAACTGTGTAAAAAAAAAAAGAAAAAAAATGAATTATAAAATATTTCCTTCTGCAATTTAAGAATTATATTGTTGCTCAAATTGAGAATCAAATTACAAAGATATGTTTGTAAATACAGTGTAATATCGAGTCGACATTCAGGTGGAAACTTAAAAAAAGAAGATTTGTTATCTTTTATTTAATAGATCTTCATCCTCGATAAAATAAAAATATAACGATACAAAATTAAATTCAAATATTGATAGCATATTTAATGATCATATGTAGGCTTTTTTATTTTATTATATTTAATTATTATATTTATTCTTGCTTGCAAGAAAAAAGAAATAAAAACACTAAGTGGATGAAATTCTAAACTACTATCACAAATTCCACTATGGCCGTTTGGTTTATTGAATTAATTTTAGATATTTGTTTATCTAGATATGTATGATTAAAATTTACATAATTAAATGCTCGACAAATATGTAAAAATATAAGTTTGTAGTTACCAAGCTAATAAGGATATCTGAAGATATTTACTAACTTCTATTAAGATAAATAATGTGACTAATCATATAAACGATAATTGTTATAATATACCTAATAATCTCTCTGGCTTTGTATGTACGGCGAGTAGGTGAATCATGCGAGTATCTTCTTATTCTTTAGTTAGATAATAAAATAATAAAAAAGTGCAATATATTACATACAGTTAATATATAGTTAAGTAACACGGTCAATAAATAATCATTAATCTTCAATTATTGGCTATTTACCGATTAAAGATCTATGCAAGAATTAGGAAAATTTGGCTGCTCCTATACTTATAGATCATTAAACAGATAATCAATCTAAAAATAGTGAATTTCGCGGTATGAAGCGCCTGATTGTGCGCAAAAAACATAATAAGAGTGAAAAAGTTTATAGCTGAAAGTAAAGGGAATGCGTATACATAAAGGACCGCTCGCCGCGAAGTTAATCGAAATGTCTTTCGCAGACTTCCGCCCACCGATTCTTCAGTCCCGCCCTATGACACAATGGAACTTCCGGCACGAAAAGGGACAAGAGCAGTATCGCAATAATCGGGTAACACGATTCTCCTTATCCCCGGGGATGGACGAACAAGCGTTTCTGATTCGGAATGTCAGGCCCAGCCGATGGGCGAGGTACTCACCCGTGCGAAAATTACTTTTGAGCGAAAATATGAGTCCACTACCAAAAGCATACGACTTCGAGTGGTCCATGAGACCGGAGTAGGATGAACTAAGGAGTTATGCAAATTATTATTCCCTAAAGTGTTACCGTATTCGCCGCTATTTTCGATAACAGATGTTTTTATTTATCTTCTTGTTTCTGGCAGAGGCTACTGTTGATATTGATATTGTTATCAGTATAGTTAGAACTAATTCGATGGTTTGAACGCAATCTACGAATTATTTTTCTAAAATTTAAAGTGCGTATGGCATAGGAGGTATTTATTATACACAAATATTAATTACTTTGTAATGAAACACAATACAAAGGTATAAGATATTGGCTTCTGTTGTTATTATTATGTTTATTGTATTATTATTTATTATATTAATTATTATATTAATTATATATTAATTATATGATTATATTATTATTAATAGTATTATATTAATTATTCTTGTGTTCGAACAATAATTCGAAATAAAAAGTAACATATACTTTGTAACAAACAACGTTTTTTCTTAAAAATTGTTAAAAATTAGTCCAAATGAACATCAACATATTCAATATATAAATAAAATAAACAATAATATATTCAATATATAAACAATAACATATGCAATAAATAAATAATAACACATTAATAATATAAATAATAATAATATAAATAATAACATATCTTGCCACGTAAAAGAGTAACCAAATTTAGCTTATATTACAAATAAAAATTGAAAAGTAATTCCAAAGCGAATCAGTTAATTAGATTATTATTGAATTAATTTTCTATAATATTGAATTACTATTCGTTTTCTATAAATAATGAATTGATGTGTCAGATTTGAAAGACGGGCCGTAAACTTCTTATCAAGTTTGTTCAGCGTCGTGATTATCACCCTAATGACTCCTAACGAGTTTCAACAGTTAAACCCTTGCGTGCCCAACATTTTTTTCCTTCGAACCCTTTTACAATCGAGTGAATGCATCGATTAGCAGAGGTTCGATTTATTGTAACGAAGAAAGTTGATGAAAACTAATTTTTTCACATGTATTAGAGCAAGTAATTTAATGCATTTATAAATCACAAATCCGTTTATTTTGAAATTCTTCACGCTTAATTGGAATACCATGTATTTCTCCATATTTTATAAAACTGAATTTTACATTACAATTTAAAATTTGTACGAATTTCTTAAATATATCTTCGTATCAACAATATTATTATGCTTGATAAGTTTTTAATAACATACATGATACGTTAATTAAACAATTTTTTTAAATGAATAATTAATAAAATAATATGTTCTTACATCAAATATTTTAATGTATCTCTTGAGGCTGAATAATTATCAACCGTTTTATTGAGATATTTTGATATTTATAGACCATTTTATAAAAAAAAAATCATCAAACATATATTTTTAGATGAATTTTTGTGCAGACCTATAAAAAGTATTTTTTCGTTGCTTTATTTTAACTTGAAATTAACTTTTTATATTCTACATTTTATTTAAAGTATTAAATGAACTTCCTCCTTAAATATTTAAATACTTATTAACTTTTAGACCATATAATATATATCAATAATGATTTATGATTATTATTATGATTATTATTATTGAGTATATTATTAATGATTCCAATAAAATTACATTTTTTATTTATCATAATATGTTACCATTCGATAATGTTAAACATTTTCAAAAATTATTATATTGTACTGCAATATTTTTCTATTTCAAATAGACATATTTTAAATTTTGCAGCTATATTCATGAAGAAAAATTCAAGAAAAAAAAGTATATTTTTTATTTGAGCTTTAATTATTTTTAATTTTTAAACATCAAAAAGTATATTTTTATGCGTGATAAAGTCAAATTACATTACTTGGAAGAAAAATTAATAATCTTCGTTGTACAGCAAATTCAACTAGTCAGTATTTTCGGAAGTTTTATTGAAATTATAATTCTTATTAGCCATTTAATTAATAATTAAATAATATAATAGCAAAATTATTATATAATATAATATAATATATAATAATAATTTAAATTAATTATGAAATTTGTGTTAGAGAAAATTTTACATTTTATTTTTCAATTTGTTTTGATTTATTACAGTTTTATTTTTGTATATTTATATATTATAAAATATTTTATATAACTATAAAGATTTAGTGAAATTATTGTAACGAATAGCCTTCGTAAAACGTTAATTGCACAAATAAATACATTAATAGTCTGCAGGAAAAATAAATATAAATTGAGGTCATTGTTTATCATCTTGTTGTCACGTTTGTTTTTTGAATCTATTATCAAAACAAAAAAGACTTTAGTAATGATTGACAGAAAATTGTAAAGCAAAAGCGATAATCAGATTAGGTAAACCAATATTAAAGAAAACTGTTTAATTATCTTGGCGTTCACGGTAGAAGATTTCGTCGCAGTTACTTGTGCTCATTACAATTCACCAGGCCCAACTCTCCCGCTCGTAACAAATTCCTTTACGCCCTTTCATTCTTCTTGAGAAATTGAAATATCACAAGGCTTGCTCTCCTACCAAGTATCCTATTAAGAGAGAAACCTCAAAGTTGCAAGGGACCTTAGTTAAGCTCATAGAGAAATTACTCAGAGTCGTAAGGGTAAAGACTGGCGCCATCAAAGGAAAGAAACATGAGAAAATTGAGCTCGAGTGCGGCTGGCCTGGTGAGAAGGGATCTCAGTGACAAGAGGATACGCACATATAATGTCAAGTCATCTGCGAGGAGTGCAGCCGACTCTTCCTCGAGCATTTCCTCTTCAGGAGGTGTGGGCCATCGTGCGTTGAGCCGAAAGTAGGTCCACTTGGACGAAAATTCCAGCGCTGTTGTATTGTTTGGGAGGCCACACTTATTTCTCATTGCTTAAGAGACGCTTTCTATCTACAATAAAATTGCGCGACTCTATTTAGTAATGCCGTAAGTATTTATTGTTGAAATCTGGATTTTTTTAAGCTTTAGCTTACATTTTTTTTCATTCCCTTTTAAATTGTGAAATTTTAGCGCTCTTACATGATAATCTATGTCAGAATATTTGTTAAATTGTATTCGTATTTTTATTTTTTAAAGATACTGTATAATTGATTATTTCATTAATATCGTGATTATACAGAATTATTTAAGTTTATTATTAAGTGAATTCTGCTTTTTAATGAGCATTCTTGACCATACTATCAAGACACAAATTCGCAAGGGATTTGCTAATGAAGTTACATTTTTATATTTTTGTAAATTATAAGCGACCTTATATTTATTTGGCAAACAATTTAAAAAAATACTACAAACTATTTTAAATAATAGTAATTTAAATTATCAACCATTTACTACAGTAAAAAAATGAAAATAACTATATTCTCATTAGAAAGTGTTCAGAAATTATAAGGAAGTTATTAGGAAATATTTTATTTAATTTATATTACACTGATGACAAAAAGTAAGTATGTAAAAAAGAAAATGCTAAGAGTAGTTAATCTAAAATGAATATCATATAAATTATAACGTGACTGCAATATTCAAATAAAATTTTATAAACATTGCTTATATTTTAAAAATCGTGAACATTTAAAAAAAAAAAAACTTGAATAGTATTTTAGCTTTACTTTACTTGATAATATGTCCAACTAGTATCTTAAATATTATTATTATACTACATACACCAATAATGCACAATGTATTATGCTTTAATACATACATCTAATACGTTTTAATTAGAGTAATATTTAAATTATTAAAAAGAAAAATAATTCTATTAAAATCAATTACTAGTACATCAAGCAAATTCATTCTAAATCCTTGAAAAAATAATCACTCTTGAAATGTACTTGAATAATAAACATCTTATACAAATTCTAGACTTCTTTTATATGATTCTGACGCAGCAGTTTTATCATATTTAAACGTCAATTAAATGAAAAATATTTTGAAGTAATTTTTAGTGGACCCTGACCATTTGGTTAAAACACTACGACACCACACATCTCGTTGAGAGCTGCTTATGCAGTACTTAGTGATCAGCAATGTGATAAAAGGGTGGGATAATATGATCCACTAGAAGTTGTAAGGCTTTTTGAAAAATAAAGTTTTAAAGGAAAGGAAAAAATGAGACCGGAAATACTTCTTTGAAATTTTAATGACAGCGTTGGAAAATGAATCGGGTTAAGTAGTACCGTACCTAACTTTTAAAGATCATTTAATTACAAAGGCAGATAGATTTTTAATACCTTCCTTTATGTAGGGACGAAATTTTTTTTTTAATATTAATAATGGTAATTTGATTTGTAGTGAAAATTTATTAAATATTTATTACATCATGCTATGATAATATGGCATTACAATGTAATTTGAAATATTTGAGATTATACAATATTAATAAAATTCATGAATTTCTTAATGTTGCCGAATCTTAAATGAAGCTCACGACCTGAACGTATGTAGACTTCGAATATCCATAACATAATTGAAATTTTATTATATTTATATTTATAGTATTTAATTATATTGTCTTCTATTCTATTTATATTATTTCTAATTAAATTCTTATTACGTTATATATAATTTAATTTTAATTATAATATAATTTCAATAATAATAAAATTTGTATATAGTAAACGAACAATATCTTTTTTTAATTATTTTAATTTTAAGTACACATTGCTGAATTAATAAATCACTTTCTATCAAGCATGCTTTAATAATCAACAATATAGGGATGTTTATTGTTATTAGTACACATCTTAATTATTATAAATATACATTCTCTATAATGAATTTGTATTTGTAGGGTATTAGTATTATATATGTTGTGCATTGTTATTACGTAATATTTAATGTCATTATAAGGGAATAATGGCAATGCTATAAAAATAATAAAAATATATAATTATGTTGTTAAATGAAGTATAATTTGCGAGTCGTTTGAATGCTACGAAAATTTATTACATTTTACTCGCATAATTTCCTTGCTAATATTTAGCTTTTATTCTTGCATAATTTGTTTAGTTAGAATGTAGAGATCAACAAAAAAAAAAAATGAAAAGCGGCGTTCATTTTGAGAACAAAAATTTTGTCAATACGTTCACTTCTTGGGATAAATAGACAGTAAAAATTTAACAAGAAAGGGGGTTATGTCGAATTCCCGCGGTTCTATTTTCAACGCGATAACCAGAGCAATTTGAAAATATAACTAGATTCCAGATTGTTTTTCCTGAAAATAAGCGTCGAGTTTCTTCGTGTTACCCCGTTCTATGTAATTCTCAGGATAAATACGAATACAATTCAAGATTCCTCTCCCCGTCAATGTGGGTAACGACTCAACAACGGCGTTTTTTACTTTGAGCGTGCGAGAATAAGAGAGAGAGAGAGAGAGAGAGAGAGAGAGAGAGAGAGAGAGAGAGATTTGGGCACAAAATGGACGTCGCTGTGAGCTACAAGAATACTTGATCCAAAGAAAGACATATTCACACGTACTTTTTATTACACTAGTAATTTCTACAATTGATAAACATTGTATTTTCAGCGTTTTCTGAAGTCGTAACAAATTTTCAAAATCTATTATATAGTAGTTTAATCGATGATTCTGAAGAATAATAAAGATAGTTACATAAAATGTATGAATGCATAAAAACATATACGTAATTAAAAGAGGGCAATGATTATCCATCTAAATGTATTTATCATTTGAATGTTCATATAAAATTATAAATTAAATTGTATTTATATAGTTAATTTAAAAAACGTCATGAAAAATATACTAAATAGAAGTTTTTGTTATTGAAATATTCAAACGTCAAAATAAAAAATTGCAACGTTCTTTCGTATGAGGTTATTTATGAGATTGCAAAATTTTATTGCAATTTACTCCTCGACTAACCTATTCGTATCCAAGCCATCGGCAAGAAAATAAGACATCCGACGGAAATCATATTTTGCTGTCAGTCTTGTACGCTAACCGTAAGTGAACTAATTGCATTATGAAAAAGCCGAGCTTACAAAGTAAAGAGGAACCAAGGCGCATTCCACTATTTAGCCGCGGCGTTGAAATACACGTTAGTACAGCGAAAATATGGGTTAGGGCGTTTGGCACTTAAGTCCCGGATCGTAAAGCGCGCTGCGAGCACGGGTAATTCGATTTGGGCAGCCTGTCTCGGCAAATCAGGGGTTTGCGATGCTCGGCCCCAAGATGCGGATGGCGCCACGGCGTCGCGACGTCACTGAGTTAATGCGTGGCCCACAAGGAAGGAGCCTGTGCGTGCCAAATTTGCCGGGATGGAAGGGGACCGACTGTATTATGAGGCGGTAATGCGCGTCGATGCGCCCGCGGACGCTACGCAAACTCATCGCCGGTTACGTCTTCGAGAATTCGACTCTGGAAAAGATTAAGAATGCTTGCGATTTCGCATATGATGTGCATATGAGAATGGAAGCGTACTATGGGTGCAGTCACGGTTGGTTCGATAGACTGAAAGCTCGCCGATATGTTTTAAAGGATGCTCGGCTCGCCTTTTATTATCCTTGGTGTAAAAAGCGCTTCAAGGAGCACTGCTGTTTTTAGACACGTGTAATGCAGTTATAATAACGAAATACCATCGTAATATTCAATAATATTCGATGGAGCTTGGATCAAATGAGTTTTAATAGCGATTGCTGGCTTGTGTTGTTCCGAATTATTATCGTGAAATAATTGAATGGCGGTACTAAACAAGCTGTTTACTTGAAAAGAATATGCAATTCATAAGTATTTTGCTTTTCTTTTATGGAAGATAATCTAAAGTTGAATGTTATACTAAACGGAGATTTTTTGGGCCAAAGAATTGATATTTAGTGACGACGTAGACTTTGATATTTGATATTCGCAGGAAAGTTTTTGGCATTGGAGTCAATTCCAAATTACGGTTGACTGAAAGAATTATTCACAGTATGTGATTCAAAACTGTAAATAAAAACAAACAAAAAAAAAAATATTAATGTTTCTTGTGAATTTAATATGAAAGATAATAAAAAGTTCTCTTACTTTTATAATGGTATATGTGAATTCAATACAAATTTCTCATTAAAATAGTAGACATTTTTTTAATTTCCATCTTAGTAATGTTATTCTTCAGTTATAATTTGAAGTTTAATATAAAATAATGGTGCGACAAAATTTACTTACGAAAGTTAATGTAGTAACTATTTTTCACTATAAACGTTAATAGCAAGTTTCAGTGAATACAATGTTACATCGTTCTTAAAGGAACATTTGTCAACGGATGTACGAAGCAAAAATATTGGTTATGGTTACCCATACGAGTGAATAACGAATAGTAAAAACATGTTTTTATTCGGTACATGAAAATTTAGTACTTGTAACAAAAGAAGTTGGCATTAAATCGCATAACCTTTTATATTCCAAGTAACATGTATTTTATTGTCACAAATTTATTCAACTGAATAGCTAACCAATACTACCCTATATTATAAATCGAATAACACTAATGGACGAAATGAAACTGATTATATTATGTATATATATATATATATATATATATAACTGATAATAATGTGTGTAGGGATGGATTAAAAGTACGGCATTATATTTATAAAAAATTGTTTCGTCAGCTGATTCTTAGATTCGAGTGTACAATTTGTCATGCACATAGCTGCATATGCACATAGCCTCGTAAAATTTCAAAACTAAAAGCAGCTTTGTAATATTTTAATGCACTGATTCGAAATTTTTGACAAACAAATCCAGTAATTTCTTTCCTTTCTAAAGTCTACGATCCTTCGTTATGTTTTGCTCTCTATTTTTATCGTCGCGCGTCTCTATTTGCCTTTTTTAACCCTCGTTATCTTGTCTTATACTCCACCCTCGACCGAGTGCTTGGCGTATCCGAGTCAAGAATGGGTAATGGCGCGTAAACTGCTCAAATGACCCGCGAATTTGCTGCCACTGCTATTTGAGTGCGCCATGTTTATGTTTAGTGGAGAATCGCCGTCGTAAGCTAGAGCGAATTATAATGGCGCATATCACCAGCTTGAGTTTTCTGTCAGCATGACATCGCCAAGTCCATACTAATTGGGATACTGTTAAGGGCGTACTATCAGCGCATTCCGGCAACAAAGGAGCTAAAAATTGTTATCTTATTTTCTATGTGCCCGTGCGCTCGTGTCCGTTCCTTCGCTCTATACATCAGGCTTTTATCTATTCGTGTACTACTAAAAAATATCGCGGACTTTAATGATCGCGCAATCATTATTTAATGCGAGCGTTCTTCGTGAATAGGATGTTTACGACTTTTTAATTGCGATATTACTGTGTAATAAAATTACGTTTAAAAGCCATTGTTATGAAAGTGAGAAAAAATTTATTTCTGTTAATTGAAAATGAATTTTCAACGGATTTTCAACTTTACTTGTATAATTCTATGGCTTAACAATACATGAGCTTTTATATAATTTATTTATTTTCAACAATCTTACAATTTCAAGAAAATGTATTATTGCTAATTCACCAAGTTCTTACTATTAATATAACCTAGAGCCGCCACGGTTTTTCTTTATGTATAAACTTATTACAAGTAAGCGAGCAAGTGTCGTACAACGATATGTAGCTATTTTATATAATCTTTAATTAATGGAAAATTTGCGAGATTATAAAACTTCGTTGAACAGTATTGGTACAATCAATTATTCGAATATTAATACAATGTAAATAAATAAGGAATTCATGTTCGAATACTTTTTTATTATTATTTCGCAAGCATTTCTACGCGGACTAAAAGAAGTACTACGACTGATTATTGAACTAGCTCATTACGTTTGACATTGATTATTCCCAATTTTTGTGTTCGAATAATTTAAGAGTGAGTTGGCTCGGAGACAAAGTATCGTAGTGTATATGTACATTCATCAGTCGAGACTTACACGTGTAATCCTTTTTAACACGCCGTATACTCGCCAACTGGAATCGACGTTATTTTTATAACTATTTAAGAGGTGACGCCTGGAATTTCGAATTCCCAATTACAGCGTGGCATTGAGTTGTCAGGGTGATGCGGCAGTTTCCCAACAGGAAATATAGCGTGGAAATCGTAGCGTCTCTAGGGAAAATGGGCTGGGAATGGCCGTCGCGCGCCAACCAGCCGGGGCCAGCTTCAAGTAAATACCTCTCGAGGTTCCAAATTAGCCCATCCGCGGACAACAGAATAAATATTTTCATTCGTAACAATTGCCTAAGAATTATAGTGGATCCCCGAGCTCTCTACCCTTTTCAACCGAAATGCCAGCTCAAAAATATTACGTACATTCTTTCTCTGTTTTTTATTTGCTTTCTCATCCTTGTAACGAGAAGATAATGAATTTCAATCTCATTGATGTTTTTAGCTTATGTTGTTATTATCTATCATGAAAGAATTATATGCAATGCATAGAACAATAAAAACTTGCAAATAAACAACAGCGTCGTATAAAAGCGTAGAATAACATGGCGGTTTATTAAAATTATCATACGATTGAAAAATAAAAAAAATAAAACAAAAAGCAAACAAAAAGGTGCCCGTATAATAATATCTCTACTATATAAACACTGCTCAGAACTTCATTCTAATGTAGGATATTATTTGTATTTATTTAATTACATTGGTACAACTAATTTTACTGTCATTTTTAAACGATCCCTTCCTCTCTAGCTATTCTAGACAAATCATTTCTCATTAAACACCTCGTGGCAATTTCATAAAGGCTTACACCGTAATCGAAAACAAATTTCAATTATTACGAATGCTTAGAATCTATAGATATCATTATTCATACAGTTCATGATGCATCTCTATCCTTAGGAAAACACGCAAACAAAAAATTGGATTTTTAAGTACAAATATACGTATTTCTGCCTTTAATAACATTCAATTGAACATAACTAAAAATCAGATAAGCTTTTAAGGAAATTATCTTTTAATCATCATTTTCTGTACTCTATCAATTTAGTAAATGAAAAAACTTTTTGTATATTTTATTAAAAAATTACTTGAGCACGATAAAATTATACATATTTGCATAAAAAACGGAAAAACAAATTTAATAAAAAGTGCAATTTCAAATTTAACGTTGCTCAATAGAATATGATTACTTCAAATATCATAATCTTTTCATTCGACTACGTTAGTCATCTTACTTGGCTGCACTTGTTGTTCAATTTTTCAAGTATTTGTCAAATAGGATAAAAATGTATTTATTAAACTTACTCACTTCCTCGTACTCGTTATTTATATCATGATATTCTTATGGACATTATATATTTTCTAAATTAATGGGATTGAAATGCAAAATGATGATTTCTTTGCCCGAAATAAGATAAATATTTTCCTAGATATATTATAAAAACTGTTAGTTTTTGTAATTTAAAATATTACCTGAAACTTGTTTATTATCTGTTACAGTTTGTCATTAAAATTTATAATATTGATAATACAATAACAGTCGATACAATATTAAAAGTATAAAAGAAATTATAAACGAAAATCATAATTGATGAAATTTTTCATACTAATTTATTACATAACTTTCAAAAAAATGATGGATTTTTTCAGTTGATGACGTAATCACATATTCGTTAATTGCCCTAATATTCCTTCAATATTAAATTTCAAATCACTACTTAATAGTTCATGATCAACTGCTTCATTAGAGTATCTTCTATAAAATTCGACCAATTTTTTATGTTTCTTTTCTTTTCTTATATACTTTTAATTTGATTTGATGTACTTTTATTTAGTTTTTCATATTCGTAAATCTATTAATGAACTTATTTTGTAAATCTTAATAGACAAATTTTTATTTCACGTATAGAAATTTTCTAATAATGCACTTAGATATGCAGTAGTTATAATATTTAATTTCTTTATATAAATCAAATAAATGTAAGCGCTCAAGCGCATAATGTGTTGTCTTATGCTGCGCATAAGTGTGCACAACTTATAACTTAAATACTGTTCGAATATTTAAAATAATATTTTGAATTTAAATAAGTTAATCATTAAGTGTGCGCCCATAGTAAATCAGTACTAATTCAAATAAAGTATTTGTTCAAATAAGGCACAGCTCTTTTAAGTAAGAGATGCATTTTTCTCATTAAATAAGCTTCTAAACTTCGGCCCTCACACAAGCAACCATAATAGATAATAATGTTTGTCTCAAGGTGCATACTACTATCCACCTGGGAAAAACTCGGATGCATGAGACGTCCGGGTGATTATGCAAGACGAGTCTGATTGTCGGATTCGGTGCGCGCGGTGTCGCTAGAAATTCGGCTGCCAACGAGAGAATATTGATTTTGTGTTTTGCTGATGCCCTCGGTGCGGTGCGCAGCTCGACCGGCTTACTATGACTGCGCGTATATGTGCAAGCACACACACACACGATGCCTACCTATACTCATTTGAAAGCAACGTTGAGTTTACGTACGCACAAAATAAAGCGCAACAAAGGCGATGCATTACATTAAGCACTCGGCGAGTACTCTATCTGCAGTGTCCACTGGCTCTCACTCACTCTCACTTGTCTGTTCCCGAAGCTACTGAACAAGGACATGAGCTGTGTCTATATATTACTTGCTTAGCTTTTACCGAGTTTCGGTGTACCGAGTCGGCTCTCTTTATTAATATCTATGTTAACGTGAACATAAATTTTATTTATCATAGGAATGTTGGTTCATGGAGTTCGCAAAAAATAAATTGTCTCTTCTTTTCATGAAAGTTTAATATTTTAATGTTTGTACGTATTGAGCAATTTTCGCACTGACACGAACAGTAAAGCCCGTTCAACACAAATTGATATACTGAAAAGACGTATATTTTTGTCTACTTATTAATATTATTAACATTATCATTTTTATATAATAATAAATATAATGGCTAAATTTTACCCAGGTCAAATAATACAAATTAACAAATAAATAAAAAACAAATAGATACAATTTGCACAGGAGTATTTATATTCTTTTTGCTTGCATTTACCAATTGGTGGCTAATTTGTAATGCATAATATATTAATAATATTAGAACACTATTATAAATAAAAATAATTCATTAATTAGCTGTATCCAAATTTTAATGATTCAACTGTAATATTAATATAATCGTTGGAATATACGCAATTCCGCTTATTAGTCCAAGTATAAAATTTAAAATGTTTGAAGTATTATTATTCGGCGAATACAAGACATGAATAGTTAAAAATAATATTTAAATAAAGTAATTGTTAACTTTGATTGCAGTACACGTGATTTGGTTACGCCAAGATCTTAATTTTGAGGTCTAACTCCTAACGCTATGTACAGTGTGCGTCTCTGTCCAATCGAATGTTCGCGTTTAAAACTTTGTGTTTTCTGGACCCCTCTGACTAGGCCCACTAACGCCAAGTTGGATGAAACTCAAGTATCACACCTTCAAATAATGCGGAAAATATATACGTTGAAAGATTAACAGATAAAGAGTGATGCATAAGTTATACTGAAGGAAACTGCCGAGAAGATATGGAAGTATCCTTAAGGTTACTTAAAACATAATTCATTCCGTCTTCAATAATCAAGCTAAAAATGGCCTGCGTGCGCGCGTGTGTGTGTGGGTGGATGAGTGGGTGGGTGGGTGAGTGGGTAGGTGGCTGGGGTCGAGCGATCGTGCGTGTTTAGTGAGGCATGAAAGCGAATACCCGTCTGACTTTCCGTTAGAATTATTACATACTCCATTTTTTAGATTCTTCTATTTTTCTTTAAGTTTTTACTTCGTATCGCATATATCTATTTTATTTTATGTTTATTAATTTTCTATGAAATATTGCCTTTACGTGTAATAATTGTATACTCATAGTCTACAATTTCACTAAATTGCCACGTTATTTAAGTTTGACGACTTTTAAAAAAATTTTATAAAGAAATGGTATAGTAGACGGTCGAATTAAATCGTTCGAGTTAGGAAATGATATCGATTCTGCCCGATGAAATATTTTGGAATTATTTTAAACACTATACGTCACCGCAGATTAGTAAATTTAAAAAATTTTTTTTCAATTATAACATATAATATAAAGAAAAAATAAAGATCGAGAAATTCTTGTTTTAGGAAAAGATTAAGCTTCAAACAGATAAATAAAGTCAAATTTTCAGGAATGATGTCATTTGAAACGATGTAATATTGGTGTTAATTCGACAAAAAGAATCAATCACATTACTTTTTTAATGCCACAATTAACTATTACTTAAGTACAACTCGTGGTTCTCACCAATATTGTTAGTGAACCCGAGAGTATCATCGTGAATATAAAGTATCGAGAAAGAAAAGTGCAAAAGGAATTTTGTACTTTTGCCTGAAATAATTTGAAATAGCGTGCTTTTAACGTCGCCGTAGCTTACGTTCAACCACATAAGCATCCCCACAAAATGCTCGCGAAGAATCGCCTCGGAAATAAGTGAAAATAAAAACCCGCGAAAAATACGGCCCTCATATCGCTTAACGCTCTTAACGCGGAATCGAATTAAAATGAAATTATCTACTTGGCACAATTGCTCCGCGCTTAGAGTGTGATTCACGAGCGAAGGAGCCGCGGCTCTCTTTTTCCTCCCCCTAGACAAAGGCGAAAAGGGGTTGGTGCGTGCGTCCGACCTTCTCTCATGAATTTTCTATGGCTTAGCGATTAAATGATGCCCGACCTTTCGATTTCCCCTAGTTACCGCCTATGCGCCCGCACTAGCCCGCGTCAAGTAGGGTTTATAACGAAAATTATTCCACACAATCATCGTGGAAGTGGCTGACTTTTACTCAAACATTCGCTGTAACGTACATTAAAATTTATCTGTCGGAGAAAATCTTTATGCGAATCTCTTCTACGCTTCTATCGATTATTGAGCAACATTTTTGTTTTGCTTTTTTCAAGAAACGTGTGCAGAAAGCTTATGCGGCCATTATGCAGCGTTAAGTTTCTGTAAGAGCTCGGTTCACTTTACTATAAAATTAGGGCAAAATTATAATTTACATATCTGGCTGTTACATACTGCTCCGCGACTAAAGTAAAATTCAATTCCCGCCATATTATCGTAGTGTATAACTCCCACTAATCTAATATAACACCGAAACCAATATGATTTAACGATATGCTATAAAGTTATGTACTTAGTCATCAAATAAAGCTTCTAATTTTATTTTAAAGTGGCAAGTACATATTTTATAATTTAATATTATAATATATTATTTTAATGTTCTGCAAAAATGCAAAAGTTCGTGGTAATAAAGCCAAAGCAATAAAGCTCATAGCATTATCCAACGACACTCTCCATATAAAGCTTTGCAAAAGATAAGTCCGCCTTACTTCATTAGAGAAGTATACGTCATTGAGGAGCTTATTTGTCGTAATTAAATTTTATGCGCCATACAAAATAGGTCCCTCAATTTGACAGGCAAAGCCTGTGTGGGTTCGTATTCTTTTAATAGAATGAGAGATGCCAGTAGATAAAGACCTTCCCTTACTCCGAGGAATGAATTCATCGTTTGGACGCATCAATTATTTATATTAACAGCCGGCATTTGACTCTTAAGCTGTCGGTGCTGCTGCAGGTCTCTTTTGCTCGGGTTATTGGGGACACTCGTATAAAGTGGCTTTTGGTTCGATTGATTTGCGACGGAATTCGTTTAATAGCCTTCGTTACGCTGACGGTGCATTCATCTTTATCACGCTCGGCCCTTTCCCTTTATGCTCTTTTGCGAAATGCATAAAAACCCCTTATATAGTTATATTGTTGTAATACTGGCTAACAGTGGATGAAGAATGTTCAGCTATGAATTTAATTGTATGCCAAGTCAGGACTTCGATTTCCTATGAGCGTTAAAGAATAATGAGGCAATTGTTATCAAATTTCTCTTTATTGATCCCTGTTGTATCTCCTTCTTCGACGCCATAAAATAAATTAAAATGTCATAATAACCGAAGAAATTTGTAAAACCCTGCATATTTAGCGTTCCCAAAAATATTTAATAATCAATGATAATGAATGTTATTCTTGAAATTTAAATTAAGTTTAATAAAAGAAATTAATTTTTCAATTAAATTGTAACTCGATATGTCTATTGTTTATGAAAAAATATAAACGTAAATATTCTATTATTTTAATTGGCGAAAATGTTATTGCGTCATTCATTGTGTTTTCTTAAGTGAAATGTAAATGTTTCTGAATTATTATTGAGAAAAATTTGTTTAAATTGTATAAGTTTTATCGAATATATTTGTGTAACATTAAGTAATTGAATTAATTTTTATATAAAATATCATTTAAATTATTGTTACATTGTCAGCAAGAATACTTTTAGTGATATTATTATAATAACACGAAATAATTTTTTATTTACAAACAATTGTCAAATTTAAAAAAAAGTGGTCAAGTTTATATTATACTAATTTGCTTCATTATATTAGTTTGTTTTATTATACTATTTTATTTTATTATATTATTTTGTTTTATTATACTATTTTGTTTCATTATATTACTAGAAATAATTCATACTGTACGTGTATGTTCGTATCAATTATGTAATTGAAGAATTTACTCTGGCGTAAAACTGATTTTGAAATCCAATATCTTTTAAAAGTATTTTATTACGTAACAAAATTAAATTACAAAATTAAATATGATATTAAAGACTATGTTTAATTTTTCATTAAAATATTGTATTTTACTTACTCCTGCCGTAATAAAAGTTGTCAGTGCTTTATTAAAAAAAATATATATATAACTATAACTACAGATAGCGTACTTTTAAAGTAATAATTTATTTTTTCTTTCGCCATTAATTGTTTATATGCTACATCTGCATCGACGCATTCCCACTTTTGTTCATTCAGTCAGTAATGTTATAAAAATGAAATAATTGATTTCTACCATACATTGTAAAAAGTAAAATGAATTGACATTATGAATGAGTGCAGCGTAAAATTAAATACTCATCCAACGTAAAAATGATATACAGAGTCGTTGGCCATCAGTACACCATCGAACTCGTGTTTTCATCTACAGTGTTTTACGACGCCCAGGGCGTGGTTGGACTTCGGTCCATGATTTTCGTTAATTCGGTTAGACGAGATTTATATCTGCTCATGGCAGAGTCACAATTCCAATTCTTGTCTCACGAAAAGAGTCCCCTTATACTTTCTCTTACATGCGAATCATACCACAGACACGCGCGCTCGGACGTCTCTCTCTCTCTCTCTCTCTCTCTCTCTATATATATATATATATATATATATATATATATATATATACGTTCGCTTGCATCTAATATGGTGTTGTCATTCTTCTTTCTATTCACTGAGTGTGTCGATCGAGAGACGAACGGTTTATTAGAATTTATAAGCAGTCCTGTTGACAATCGAGAAACGCCCAAATTGCGAGATATACGTCAAACGCTTGAGTACGTTTGCATACAGACGAATCGAACTCTTCTTGATTTTTCTCTTTTCGGGATGGAATTCTTAATTTCTGCATTTGTAGAGTGACTTTCATACATATCTGACTCAGAAAAATTGTTTTACAATTTACTACATCGATTATTTTTTACTATATACCCTAGTAATATAATATAACTTGTTTTTTTAAATTAGGATATTAGATTTATTAAAATGTTAATATATTTCTCAATGCTTAGTTTAACTTTATTTAAGAATTTTGGTATATGGTGAATTTTAAGTATCTAAAATATGAAGGTCTATTTAAACTAATTTCTGTTCAATTTACTTGATTCATCTGAGTCAGAGAAAAATGCTCACATATGATGAATTCATTGTCCTGTATTAAAGTTATAGTAGATTTTTTTGAAACTTACATTATAATAAATAATAAATATATATACCCATCACGTGACATTGTATATTTAACTTAGAGCAAGGGTGCCTTACACAATACTTTTACTGTTTCCCCTCTTTTAAACATCAGTATAAATCAAAATCAAACGGTGAATTGTAATAAGCAGGATAGATCATACGAGTAAGTACAAAACTGCTTATAATAATCAAATAAACATGTTCCTCTCGTGGCTGCGTGATGAGTCGGAGCGAGGGTGGCCTTATTTATTTGCCACCCGTTGTTCAAGGATGCATGTCTCTTCGATGTACATTATCGGTCAATTTTTCGGGGGTAAAAGCTGCTCAGGCAGAATTCATCGCTTTGTTTGCCGTGGGGAAAACGTCGTGGTACCGAGGACTTTCTCAGCCTGAAAATCGTTCCTCGGACGCCGACAGTGATGGGGCGGCGGTAGTGCCTGCAAAAATCCCCCGCCGTCGTCCTTGTCTTTTTGATGATTAAATACATCTATTCAGATGTACATTCATTTCCATCCACTAACTGATAAAATCTTTCGTATAAAATTGCTTACGTTTACAAATATAAAATTTAAATAAAATAAGAATTACAGAAATATTCTCATTCAACTTATGACATTCTATAAAAAAATATTTATTTATTAAATGTTTAAAATACATTATATATATATATATATATATATATATATTTAATTCATTTACAATTACAATAATGACAATAAAAACAATAATAGTTGTCAGTTAAAACAAATTTCCTTTTAAAAATTGTAATTAGCGATCTGTCTGTCTGTTTCTTCAGTCTCTTTCTTCCGATTATTTATTCTTAGTTATTTGCACGCAAACAACTCAATCGTGCTGCAATAGATATAAAAAAAAATGAGTTTACTACATTGACATATTTTTATTCTTTTTAGCTTTGTACGATCTTTATCAACTCAACTTAAAGACAATAATCAAGTGGCAAATAAAGGGCATGAATAGGCTTTTTTTTAATAAAAATAATACACCCTGACTGACCTCCAATTTATCAGCTAAGTAGGATTGATTGCACAAAGTATTATAACATAGCTTAGCTTCGTCAACGAGTTAAAAATCATGTAGGGAAAAGAAGCATTCGCATTTACATGGAGGCATGTCCGATTGGGATATACGAACAGCACCATCTTAATCAGCTCGCGTCATTTAAACGGACTCTTGAAACCTCCAGTCATTGAATTCCATTGTTTTCCACAAGTAAACAGGGCCGTGATCATCTTTCACAATCTGAGATTATTAGCGGCCCTTCCTCGACCAGCCATAGCAAGTGTCCCGTCGTAATGATGTGCGGACGCGTGCCGCAGCGGGACTTCCCCTCTTTATCTACGTCCCTCGATGAAAGTCTGCCCACGGATCTGCTAAATTCGCCTATTTATGCCCACGTCTCTTGCATAATAAGATATACAACTGCAATTACACGTAATGCCACTCGACTTGTGTCGCGCACGCTCGGAAATCGGATATTTCATTATTCCTTCCTACTTTTTGTCTTTTAATTGGAAATTTATGAAACTGGCCAAAAGCAAGGATTTCGCGACTAATATAATCAGAAGATTGGCGGGCGAGCGTGATATTATTGAACGGAGTATTAATTATGTTTCGCGCGCAGTGAAATTATGGAATAATTTAATGAATGAGCTTCGCAATTCTCAAATATAAACTGTTCGATGTAATATGTATATAAGTGTTTCATCGAGAAAAATTACTGTTTATTTTGAATTAGTTATACTTAAGATATTCCTTTTGACGACGTGATTATTTTTAAATATCATAAATCCAAGCCCATAATAATAATAGTAATAGTAATAGTAATAGTAATAGTAACAGTAACAGTAACAGTAGCGGTAACAGTAACGGTAATATTAATAATAATAATTATTATTATAATAATAATGAAAACGATAATAATGATGACGAAGACGACGATATAAATAACGATAACGGTACCACTAGTAAACAAAAAATAATAATAATAATTGTTGTATCACAAATATTGTGTTTCGTTGTAAAATATGACGTAAATATAATTAAACTAATAATGCGTAGGTGTTTTATTGTAGGAACATTTTGTAATTCAATTTTATTTAATTAATATTTTTTTAATTATTTGATTTAAATTTTTTAATTTTAATTTTAATTTTTAATTATTTAAATAATTCTGGTTTATTTTGTATAACCCAACGCTATTTATTAATACATATATATTATAAACCAAATATCAATGGAAATAAAATTTAATAAAATTATTTTAGTCAAATTTGATAATAATTAATGGACATATTTTTAATATATCCATATGTGATAATAATATTTAATTAATAATTATAAAATGCTCATATTAAAATACATTTGCAAAAAACTAAATTAATAGTTTAGTTTATTATCTTAGAGCTGAAAAACTTATTTTATATTTAATACGCATATTATTAAGTATTTAATGCGCATTCATTAACCCAATTTATAATAGGGTACAAAATAATTTATCAAATTTATTAATATAAAAAATTACTTGTTAATTTTTTCAATACTTTTTTATGTCTAAAATAAGCTGGAATTTATATTGTTTATGAAAATATTGGTATTCCATTAATAATATAAATAAAAAATGATTTTACAGAATTAAACGTAATATATAGACAACCAACAAAGATATAAAGGACTCTTTAAGACATGCTCAATATTCAAAATGATCCATAATTAGCGAAGTTCAATATAAAATACAAATAAATAATCTAACGCCAGAAAAAGGACGCACACGAGTAGTATATTATAAAGGTAAATCATCATTTAAACGCGCAGCAATTGGATGGAAAGCTCATTATGAAAGCTCGTTTGGCAGTTCTGAACTAAAAAAGAGAAATAAGTTGAAGCGAGAGAGGAAGAGAGTGTAGCTCTACAATGTACGAGTCTGTAACTATATAGCGGTGGCAACGGGACGCCATTTATTCGGCAAATAAGTCAAGCGTGATCTCATCGTCAGCCACATCGTCCTGCAAGCACGCGCTCAGCTTACTTATTTGCAAATTAATTAGCTTTGAAAAAGAAAATGTGAGAAAGAGAGAGCATAATGAGAGTGAATAAACGAGAGCTCGAGGTCATGCTGTGGGAATTTAATCAATTCGTGTTGCATAGATCACAAAGAAGTAATATTCTTGGTATTGTACGAAAATTTCGATCAATAATTAGGCAATTTATGGGATGGAGTAGAATAATTCATAGCAAATTGATTTCTATGAAGATGAATACTTTCTAATAATTGCCACATTATGTTATTCAATTCTTATTTTGCATTTATTATTTTCTGTTCTGATGACAAAATTGATGATATTTATTTATAAGAACTTATTTTTTCCTTAGCATTATACATTTATTATAAATTGAATTTTATGTTAATTTAAAATAATTTTGTTATTAATAAAAATATTTTTAAATACTATTATAAGTATTATATATTATAGTATTTAAATTTTAAATTTACATCAAGCAATTGTCTAAAATTTCGAATACAATTTTAATGATATGCTCAAATATAAAAAACCAAGTGCAATTTGTAAACATTATGTATTAATTAAATAAAATGTTTATAAGAGCGTAAACATTATTTTATTATTATATTATTTGTTTTTTAAACTTCGTGTATTTTTTAATTCATTTATAAAGCAATAAGGTTTGTATTCAATTGATTTTCATTTTATCTTACATTTAATATATCAAAGCCATTTTAAAATAATCGCTCCTATCATTTTCCTATATTTAACATTGTGTAAAGGATTAAAAAATATATATTTTTGATAATTAACATTAACTGTATTTAAGTGTATTTATGTAGCAATATTAATTTTTTAAATAAAATCGATCTTGTAATAAACATGATTTTTTTTATTAAACATAAACTTCTTTTTATTTATATTTTAATAATTTTTTTCAATTGCATCGGTATCATTAATGTAATTTAAACTAGACTTATTTAATAAAAAGGTACTTTTAATTTTTATTACGAAAGCAGCTTTATATGTAAAGTGCATTAAAGTTCTTGTTGTCAATATTTTTATTATCAGAAAATACTTTAACGGGGTTAAATTCAATCTGTCCAATATTTGTAAGATATGAATTAATTATTTCATACAAACTTTCAATCGATACAAAAAATCGATAATTAAATATTGCATTAACATCCTTAGAAATACCGGTATATTTTATGTATGCATACACGCACGCACACAAGGACACACGTACTTACAATGCAAACACGCAAGCGCGTACGCACAAAAGTACGTAATTTTTTTTAATTTCTTTAATCATTTAAATTGTAAAATAAATACAAACCGAGCTATATCTATATATAAATATATGCAAATAATTTTAATATTTGCTTTGAATTTTTAATTATATTAAAGCATTTATATGAAATTTTCGTATGTTCTTGTATCAAACATTTAATAATTAAAGATAGCATTATTTATATATGTCGCAACCTCGTAAACATCAACACAAGACACGTACAAGAATATTTTACGTTAATTTTTGCAATGATAGTTATTAAGACTAAATTGTTATATAATATTTCAAATATTTTCCGATGTAAAACCAATTAAAAAAAATTAACAAAAAAAGAAAATAATGTGAGTATAAAATTAGTAGGATGAAACAGATAAAGAAAGAGTGAAAGACATGAAGCTATAGCTCTCATTATCAGCCGAAACCAAATTGAAGTCGTTCCGTTAATGCAATCTCCGATAATTATCCGCTTGTTTGTCTGTCACGCGCATGCGGATCAATACAAAGAAGACACCCCACAGAAAAAAAGTATATATCCAAAGAACAACCCTAGACAAACATAATATGCGTGCCATCGATGGATTTCCACTCGAACCCTTTCAGTTCCTCTTTTTTAACCTTGCACTACTCGCGTATTTTAAATGCGAGATCCTTGGAATGCGATGTATGTAAAAAAGGAGTTCGGAGAGAAGAAAGAATAGAGAAAAAGAGGTGGAGGAGCTCTTTTTAAGGGTCCTCGTTCTGACACCGAACGCCCACTCCCCACTCCGTCCTTCAAGTAAGCGAGAGAAAGAGGACTAAAGAGCGTAAGCCGAGGGTGGGACCGGTAGAGGGGGGTAAAGCGAGTGAGTCGCTTTCAATACATATCGAGCTGATATCTAGTCGAGTATCGTCGTCATCATCGTCACCCCTCCCCCTTCTCTCCTCCTCGCCAACCCACCCCAACCAACGCAAATCGAGCAGGTGGCTGTCTTACCGTGCCGTGAATCTGAAAGTATGTATACCTGACACGAGTACGCCATCAAATCTTTTTAGCCTCTTTCTCATTTTTATTAAACGTCATTTGCTTTTCACTTGCCAAGTGTCGGGTGTTATGAATGTGCCTGCCAAGATCCCAGTGCCAAGGCTTTAATTACTGCAAGTTCTTTTCAATATCTTTAATTTTTTCATTAATTTTTTTATTTCGTTCTAGTATTGAGTCAAAGAGAATGACGATAGTAGTTTAAGTGAACTCGGTCGATGACAGTTGAATTTTACTTTAAATAAATAGGATGCAATGTAATATTATACTTGTGGCTTCGGCTTCATATAATTATTACGAATATAATCATCGCGCATGTTCGTAATTTAAATGAACCGATAAAACTACTTCAATATTAAAGAACTGCGTCGGATTCTTCGTTCGTAATGCACATTAAGGTGGAAAAATTTTATATTATTTTCATAAACTATTGAATATAGAGGGATAAATACTTTTACTTTTGACACCACTTTGAAATTAGATTAATAATTTGTTTACTTAGAATTTTTAGAAGGACATTGTATTAATAGCGACTTGGAGCTCAAATTGAAATATGAAATAATTGACGTATTGATTTTCATAGTAGAAACACCGTTTTTCCGTCTAACAAGTAAAAGTTTATTATTTTGACTTTATTATATAACATTAAAAATATATAATTATTTATTATATAATTATTTATTATATAACAAGTAAAAATATTTTACCATCAGTTCCATTAAAATAAGACATAAAAATTATGATTATCGTTTCTAACTGCCAGAAAACAATGATTGTTTTGTTTTGTTGTTTTGTTTATATTTATTTATGATAATACATAGCGTATACTATTACTTCGTCGCGCAGCCAAGATTATAGTATTTCTATTATATATTTTACGTTTTTAAAGAAGCTATCAAGGAAAGTTATTTTCTCGCAGAGATCCCATTTCCCTCGTCAATCAAAAGACTCGATATTATAAGAATCGTTCGACTATCACGTATCGATGTATTGGTAATTTAGATTTGATGAATCTCTGCCTTACCCAACTGCTGCCTTTAGTACAGCGTTGACTCTCTCTCTCTCTCTCTCTCTCTCTCTCTCTGTCTGTCTGTCTGTCTGTATCTGTCTATCTCTATCTCACTTCCGCTCTCTTACATTCGATCGCATGCTCACCTTCCTCTCCTCTGATCACTCCTTCTCTTCCTCCTCCCCTCATAGTTCACACACATACGCACACCGCCACACATAAGCTATATATCTCCTACATTGAGGGTGGCTCATTCTAGCTATTCCTCCCCTCGCAGCTCCTTTCGCCGCATTTTATTTTCCCTCATAGCCCTTCGTTTTCCCCGGGTTAGCATTCGAAACGCCTCTTTCTAATTCCACCCTTGTCAGTCGCTCGACAATCGGATGGATACTGAGGTAGTATCCTCGGTCCGTGCGTTCTCTTGTTTTCATTTAATAGTCGGTCTTCGCCCTGATCGATGATACGCCAGGCACAAGAGTTCTGCGCATGGCCAACTAAATATTATACCGGGTATGATGCGGAGTCGTTTGGTAACAAAGAGGAGGAAAAAAGATATGGCGTGTAGTGAGCCGTGAGGAAAAACCGACATGTACATTCTACGTGTTTCAGCGACACAGAGTCTGGGCTCGGCTACATACGTAGTGGAGTAATGGCTGAAGTTTTACTTTCGAGATATCTTTGCCTTTCTAATTCCTTTTCGCGCCAATACAGATACAAAATATGAAAGGAAAACCGTTAGATGGGTAATTGTCTGGATTCAAAGGCAATTTATATAATCGATTTAATATTTAGATTTTACAGCGAGATTTTGTATAATAATAAGTTAGGAAGAGTACTTGCAAGAGTAAACTTTATGATACTTACGAATAAATCTGATAATTCTCTTAGAATTGAGAATTATTTTGTAACAGAGCAGCAAGCATATAAATGGAGTTATTTTTTCGAAACAGAACATAAAATAAACATGAAAGGATAACTCTGTAAAAATCGTAGCGAAAATAACTAAATGTAATTTTTTATATGAGACCGAAGTTCGCAATAAAAGGCTCTTTATCTCCGAGCTTCATTTAAATCTATGTTAGGTGATTACATTTTTCAAAGAAATATGTATGCGTGTTGCATGTCATTTTTTATGATGAAAGTAATTTTAAAAGTGATTCTAATACAATATCAAATGATAAAAGTTTAAAATAGTTTTTAGTATCTGATTGCTTTTTCGAATTACTCTAAAATACAGCAATGAATATAAATTTTAATTTGTTGTATACGTTTTAAAACTGTACTACGCTATAAATTTAAATTTATATTTTAATTACAATCGAGAAAATCTGCTTAGAATCATCGATTAAATACAAGTTTTAGAAAATATTACCGAACTGCATTAAATGTGAAGTCGGAAATTTTGTAAGTGAGGCTTTTTATTTCATCGAAAGTATTAACAATTTTTAAATAAAAATACGAAGCAAATACCATGATGATTACCATTTTACAAAGGTGTGCTCCAAGTAAATTAAATAATCCAGTTGAAATCATAGCCTTTATCATATTTACAATGCCAAAATGAGAGTAGTACGGGTGTCGAAAAGCGGGAAGATGCGATAAAAACAAAACAAAACAAAAAAAATTATCGCAGCCATCAAATCTCTTACTCCGCAACGCATTAAATGCCTTTAACTTTTAAGAACGCCAAAAAGAAGGTGAACAAATAAATTTACATACTTGAGCGCATAATTTCTTAGACTCGCTTAGTTAGAACGGCGTCGGTGTAATTTTTGCCAATATGGAAGTAAACCCGCATCAACACAAATTGTCTCCTCTCAACCGGCATGAGTTATAGTAGGTTGCAGAATCTCTAGGGATGTGTGGTAGTGGATCAACCGAAGGCGCGACTTCCCGAGCGACCTCGTATCACCTTGGAAACGTGATGATCTTTATAATTTAACTTTTAATACCTCGAGCGCTTCCGCTTTCTTACCCGCTTGTTTCTCGTTGCCTTTTACTCTTATTCCGGAATTTACGAAATAATTTATCCAGGCGGCAATTAAAAACTTTTCGTATGCACGCGGACCTTTTGTGACGAACTTATCGGTTTCAACTTTTTCCGTAAGCTTAACGCGTGCAAAATTTTGCACACCCTATGCTTTTGTAACCGCCGAAGAATGTACTATCATTTTAAGGCTTTTTTCCTGGCTTTTCAGGCATATTTTTTCGTTCCTCTCTTTTACTTTTTTCCCCTTTCTTTCTTCCTTCCTTTCTTTCTATCTTTTTATCTTTTTCTTTGGAATCACGTTCGTGTAGGAAAGGAGAAGCACCTGAATTAAACCGAAGTTTTCTGGAACGAGCAAACTAAAATGTTTGTGTCGTTATATATGGGACTGGGTGATTCAAATGGAAGGGAAACCTTGACGATAGCACGCAATTCAATACTGAACTTCGAAAATAAACAACATTAAAACTCATATTCATTGGTATCGAAATTTTGCTTAAATAATAACTTACGTGCAATACGCGCAACTGCACAAAGCTAATTCACAACGTTAGTTACGGAATCCGATCGACGGATTCGATTACATTTGATAATGTACAAAAAATCCGTTAGCATTCATGATAGTCGCACGAATCAATTATTGCTTGTGCGCCTGAGTACTTGAATACACCGAAGGAGCAAAAACTGGCATATATAGTGCGACGTAGGAGGGAGTGAGAAAAAACTGTAGATCCTGTGCTCGCTCGGGGCTCGTTAAAATCTAAGCGAACGATAATGCCGGGCTGGCAACACAAATTGACAGGGCAACGCGGGGTCGCCTCATTCTCGCGCATTCATTCGAATTACGTTTCAATTCTGCTGGTGACTTTAGCATTGTTGCTACAAATTGGTGCACGCCCTGTCCCCGAGTCGTGCCCCCTTCACATTCCCACCTCCCCGGCAACAACCACCCACCGCCAACTCGCGCTTTCCTGCGTTCTCGTTTAGGGCGCGCGTCTGGCTGTGTGGGTGTGCCGGTGTGCGATGTGCTCGGGCTTCAACAATTAAAGAACCAATAGTCACGTATGAGTGTTGCACTTTATTCGCAATACAATGTTCGACTGAGTGAGAGAGATAAATGTATTGTAAAGTGACTGTCGAAGCTCACCGCGACGCACCGACGTTAATTTATTTCATAGTAACTGTATTTACGAGCTATACTTGTTTCTTTCTATTTATTCATTATTTTGTTGCTCGTGTATAATTCGAATCGAAGAAATTGTATGAATTTGTATGAAATTTTATGGAGGAGTTGTAACATTTATGCCCATTTTACATGATAGTTTGCGCTTTTCCTTGCGATACTGTGCTCGACAAAGTGTAAAAATCAGGCAGAATCTTCTCCATACACATATTTGACAATTTTGTCATGTGATTTCCTGTAAGTAATGTTTTACTCTACGTATGCCACAAGCTTAAAGATAATTGCAAAGAATATTGTGATCATTAGCATGTGGAATTATATATTATTTCTAATTTCCAATGATTATTCCAATATAAGCTAGAATATTTTCTAGCTTTCATGTTCGTACACTTCATGTTTATCAATTTCATAAATTAAGGGGGTTTTTTCAAATAAGAATATTTACACGAAGAATTTCTAGATACAGGTCATCTTTAATTATTCTTTCACATTATTTCTATACCTACAAATCGCCGTAAGTAAGAAGACTTTCTGCGTGTTAAAAATTTAATTACAGTCTTTGTACTATTTTATATAGTAAATGAGTGTGCAAATATTATATAACTTTGGAAAATGGCTGTAAAATTTCATTACAATAAAGTGTACATAATGAATTAAATTAGAATTAGAATTTCATACATAAAGAATTAATTTGTTCTCGTCAGCATAGAAATAATTGTAATCTCTGTTAAATAATGGATAACAAAATTTTTAATACATTGGCAATGCAATGTCTTTTTTCTAACAGGGTTTGTATTCACACTTTTAAAGAGAGGCGCACTTACGCACATTATTGAGCATTTCTCGATATTCGATATTTAATTTTACCGTTGGGTTTATTTCGTTAGATCTTGAATGGAAGCACTGATACATCTAATATTAATTGTCGAATCATTGCATTGTGAATTTGAAATACCTCGGAGAGACCATCCACTATTACATATCCTCAATAATAATAATCTTGTAAGCGATTATGCTTTCCTAAATCAACAATTAACATAGAAAAATCTATTACTTTCTTTAATAGTCATTTAGCTGTAGATCTCGATTTAGTTCAACTCGAGGGTTGTATTAATAGCATAAGTTTAGCAGCGTTCTTTACTGGTTCAAAGCGTGATTTTCCGTAAGGAGGTGTTGACTTAATAACTAACGTTCCAGCCCAAGACATATAAGCTCTTAAATTCCGCATATCATCGTAATTCCCCGGCGATTGAAAACAATGAGACGCAACTCGGTTACGTAGTAATTTACGTTATGGGGTAAAGTACCAGCAGCGCATCTTATTTTCTTTATATACTAAAGACCATCGGCCTGGCCTTCAATATCCGCTTACCAAAAATAAGCTAAGCGACGCATTATCTCGAAAAAGGATATCATTATTTCTAAAATATTCCAGGACGTTCGGGCGATCGTTAAAATTGATATTGGTACGTGACCTAAGTGAGCGGCACGCGACTACAGCGCGTTAGGTGGTCCTCCCCGACTCTTGGGGAGGTTCATTAGGGACTATTTTCGACGGCATTTTTAGCGGCCCACATTCGCATGTGCAGAAAAGGAAAATAGGATAACGAACCCTCGGACTATTTAACCGTGAGTATGAGCACGGCTCATATCCTACACGTATGCTCCTCCACACGCACGATAAGTGAGCGCCTACTTTAATTGGGCATAGAACTGTTTCCGT
>JAPYYT010001084.1:0-31882 GCA_030522565.1 Ceratosolen corneri
TGGACGGGGATCATGAAATTATTTATCCTTTATCATGAAATCAGAGGTGATAAAGTGGTGGTTGGCCCATTATTATTTACACTTTTCAAATTTCAATCGTTATGTTATGGAAATAGCAAGACTTTCGGCAACTACCCGGGGGTTCCTAGAAAATATTGTCCGTAGATTTTATTCGGCTCCTATCGCAATAAACGTGATGGTCATAGTGGAACTTTCGTGGTGCTCTCGGAGGAAAATCCAATATCGTTACAAAGTCATTAAGGAGGCAAAATGTACATGATGTATATTATAATTATATTCACGGGTTTTTGTGATAGATATGGCAATCATAAATAAAATATTCAAAAATAATATTCAAAACAAAACTGTATTGTGTAGGGACGATCGAGATTTTATCGGAATCCCGAACAATTATTTATATTTTCATTCATTAAGAAAATCTGATTTATTTGAAATTTTTAAATATTCTAATTTAAAATAAATATTTTGAATTATCAATATTTCGATTTCTAAATTTTACATTAAATTTTTATACAGAATATCAATATTACTCATGTAACAATACATATTAAATTTAGTATTCTTTTTATATTTTATATTTTTATATCAATGATATTAAATATTTCACTATTACCTATTTTATTGATCTAAAAATAATTTGAAATTTTTGTAATTATTGAAACAGATGCAGATTATTTATGTAATAAGATTTTTTAATAACTAATTTATAAAGATTTTAAAAAATTGTATTGTTGGTGGATTATCAATGTTATATACGATTTGAATTTAGATTCATGTAAATAAATTTATATACGTATATATAAAAATTTTATTTAAAAAATTGCTATTCTCTGTATGATGAAAATTATTCAATAGAGTTTTATTATTATTATTTATAATATAAAATTGTTTACGTTAAAAGTCAAAAATCTTAATAATTTTGTTTTCATTATATAATTTTTGTCTATTTCTGATAATAACTCTGAAAATAAGTTGAAATTTTAAATGAGAAATAATCCTTTATTGAATGATTGTTAATTATATAAATAATCATAAATACTTTCGCAGTCTAAATATTTTTTTAATTTTCTCATTAAATTGAAGCTCTTTAACATGTTTTTTAAGCAAATTAAAAAATTTTTATAATAAATTAAATAGTATAATGTAGCACTATAATAAATCGTAACAATCATAATATTTACAAAAGATTACTTTCATTTGTACTCATAAAAATAATGGTTAAATAACATATATATTTGTAGTAAAAATTCAGAGTTTTTATTGTCCAATAAGGAATAACTGTGACTTATTTTATACATTTAACATATGACGTTTGTAGAATATTATTGTAAATGAAAATTGTATGCTCAGCTTGATGAATTCTTATTTATATTTATTAATTAAATGTGTACTGTGATTAAACAAATTGAAACTTTTGCAAGTAACGTTTTAAAACGATAAAAAGTTTTGGCAGCTTAAAGTGAGAATTAAAATGTGTATTAAAATGTGTCAAGTTTTTTGTTAAAATTTTTCATGATAAACAATATAGTTTCTATATATAACTTCAGCCACGGTATTTTTATAAATATTTTATTATCAATTATAAATATTTTATGAATCAATTACGTAAAAATGTTATCCATTTTTTTGAAGTATATAATTAGGAGGTAATGTTATAAAAAATGAAAAATGTATTTATATTTATATTATTTAATTAATTTTCTTATAATTAACATATTTGTAAATTTTTGGAGAAATTTTATTCTACTAAAGTAAAAGAAGTATAAAACATTATATAAAGTATATATCATATATCATATCGTATCGTATCATATTTTATAATAATTGCTTTACAATAAAAGTGATTGTTAAGTATATTTAAAATATATTTATGCTTGAAATTTATTGTAGACTATAACTACTTCAATATATGTCAATATTAATTTTGATGTTTTTAAATAAATTTCACAATCATAACCAAAAGAATATATTAGAAAACTATTTACATACGTTAAATAAATGAAAGTAATTGTACCTACGAAATAGTTAAATATTAAATTACCGAAAAGAAATATTAAATTGCATGGTATGCTCATAGTTATTTATAACTTAAAAATATTTTCTTGAGTACTTGTTCTCAACAGACATCGTTACTTTTAGAAAATAAGAATTTATGAAATTTAATTTTCTTTATAGCTATTAACTAGATTTTATTAATATTATTAAGTTATTAATATTAGTACGAAGTAATGAAATTTGTAAGTCAACTAAAATAATTATTATAAATTGCAATATAATGAATCATAATCATAATGAAAAGTAATACATAGAATCGTAAAAAAATCATAAAAATAGAACTATCTAGAAAATACTTCATAAAATATAAAATGTTTTATGAGCTTGATAAAACTAGAAACGAACAAGATAAAATATATAATAAAAGTTTCGTATTCATTAGATATACTTTTACGAAATAGTTGATATATTAATGATATGAGACAGAACTGAATATAATTCCGTATGTTATCGAAGACTTGTTGGTCTATCGATACTTTATTTCTGTTTGTTGGATAGTTTGGTCGTTTGATCTATGTCTTTGATATTCAAAATTCATAAATTGGCGCAATACTATAACATAAGACATTTTTATAAGTATTCACTTTTATCTCTACAGAGATATTATTGACAAAGCAAATCTAAATATAATTGACATTTTTGGTGTTAAAGGTATAATAATTGGAATAAAAATAACAGGATAAAAGTAATGGATGCATCAATTTAAGTTATTGTTCTTGTTTCTATTTCTTTAGAAACACATGTTTATAATCCAAATATTGTATTATCATTGGCAAACTTGCATATTTGGCGTTAAAAAATCTGCCAAACATAATATAAAATCATAGACAATCAGTACGTAGTTGTATTTATTTCATATATATATTAAATGAGACTAAAAATATTGAAAAGAATTTGAGAAATACCTTCACCTTGGTAAACAATGAAAGAAAATAAACATAAATAAATCGTGATACGAGCTAGTCGACGTTGGACATTAATTTAAGGACAATGATACTTTAAACATTGACTCGATAAACCGCTTGACTTTGGAATTAGTGGACTTTAATTACTTTAAAGAGTTTAAAGTATTGTGTAGTTAATTAAATTAAATTAGTAAATTAAGACAATTTGATCTTTTACATAAATACATAGATGCAAATTTTATAAGAGTTTTATAAGAAGATAATTACTGGCCCGTATTGCAAAATAATTAAGGTATAATAATAATAATAATCATAATAATAATGTAGCAATAAAATAGTAGTATACTGAATATTAGATATTAATAGAATAAAGATAGTAGTGGTTTCGTGTTACGAGAATGTTGGAAGAAATACCGGCGGCAATAACATAGATCAAACTATTACGATATTTTAAAGGTTTAACATAAGTTGATTTACAAGTCTACAGCTTTAGCTTTAAGCAGTGCAGATAGACTGAATTATTATCATTTACTGTAAATTTCTAATGGGACTTCTGATTGTTCTTTGTTATAAGTCCAATTTTATATGAGTTTGATTCGTTATTAAGGTAAGTGAGTAGGCATTAGTGAATTATGAAAGAAAAATAATATATCGCGATAATCAATTATGAATAGTATTATAGGTTTTACTCTATATATATACATTAATGTGTTTAATAATATATGTAAAGTACTAAGGTATTATTTTGGATTATAACCTTTTATCGTGAGTGACACTATACGAAATTTAATACAATAAAGTCCACGTTTCCATTAATTTATAATAACAAATATTTATCTTAGTCAATAAAAATAGTAAATTATTATAAAGGCATTTACAAGGAATATAAAAATAAAAATATGAATATGCGGACTTGACAGAACAATTAATTGTTCTTCAAAGCACGTTAAGCAAAATAATTTTACCTGTAATTATTCTAGTTCAGATTAGAAATTCCATCATTCGACATTTTATGATTTTAGATAGGTTTTACTTTATTAAGATGCACACACATATTTTTTGACTTTGTATTACTTAATATGACGAATAGAAAATAATAAAAGAAAATAATAAGAAATTCATATGTTAATATGAAGGATAATGAAAAAAATCAAATTAATAACAGAGATGTAATTTATAAAAATAATTCTTAATTATATAATTAAATCCAGGTTTCTTAGAAAAGCTAGGAAAGAAGTATATTTCTTTTGTTATGAACGTGGAAAATCTAATTTGAATTTTTAACATGTACTCAACATAAAATAATTATATATCTGTATATTCATATACATTGTTAACAAAATTAAGATATTTGTTCCATATATTAACCACAAAAACATTTTTTTTTTAATTTAGTTAATATTTAAGCAAAATAAGTCTTAATTTTACTGGCTTACAAAATATTTACAATAGATATATTTTTAATTAATTATCAAATAAAAGATACAAGACGTACGACGCAAAATTCATTAAATAAAAATGCGATTTCTGAAATATAATTAGTTATAATGTAATTGCTGATATGAAAAATTCAGCAATGACAATTTTATCTAAGACGGAAAAAAATTAAGTCTTTTTTAGAATATATAGCGGTAACAAACTGTAGATCAAGTAAATATGGACATTCATATTTTTTTTAATAGACCAAGTAGCTGAATTCACGTGTAGTGTTTGAAAAATATACTTTATACAAGTCTTCCTATTTTTCTTCTTCTACTAAACTATGGAAATAAGCAGAGGAGGGTTAAGAATAAGTGTTCAGAACCTTTTAGCCTTCATCACGATTAGTATTTAAAAATGCTTCCTAGCATGGCCTTTCGAATTATAAAGCGCGAGGAAAGCGTGTAAAACATTACAAAAATTTCTTTTTGCGAATTCATATATCTGTCTCTGTATATGTCTAACTATACGCGTGCGTGTGCGTGTATAAGATGATAAAAATATTATATTAAGTAAACTGCGCTATAAAGTAGTCGTAAGAAAATTTAGGCCTTTAAAATTCTTTATTTTTATCGCATGTTAATAATAATACAACTTACTAAAGTTAAAATGGAACTACAGCTTTTAACCTAACTTTATATTTATTTAAAAAATTTGAATTTCACATGAAAATATGAAATTTCAATACATTTACCATCAATTAATCACGAATTTATAAGTAAAAGTTTTCGTAACTATTCAATAGATTTTATATAATTTTGTTATTAGAAATAAAGTCACTTCATATTATTACATGTATTAACGATAAAAATAGTTAAAAATTATAAAAAAATTAAAATTATATTTTTTATTTAAATTTGAACTCAATGCTTCAAATTTGATAAATAAATTTATATATCTGATAGGTAAGTTTACATTAATCAGATATTCTCATTGAAATATCATTGAAAATGAAGAATAATTTCTTTGTATTGTATATATACACACGTGCATATAAATATACATAGCAGTTCTTTTCATTTATAGTTTGAAATTGTAAGTAGCAAAGTTATGAGCATTGCAAGTATTGCATACTATTTAGAAATGATGGAGTTGTTTTTAAAATTTTACATACTGCCATAGTTTTTAATATCATATCAATTTTTATACTTTCTTTTTAAATATTAATATTAAAAAAAGTAGGCCTTGCAAGTTTATTAATGAATATTAATAATTTAATGTCAGTCTTAACAGTATGAGTTTTAATATATGTAATTCTATTTTTTCACTGGATAATAACATTATAATAGATGTTATTATGTTATTTTAATGTATGTTATATAATTGTTCAATAAGAACGGTGCAAAAATTTATTGAACCTCTTTTGGTAGCAAATCATTTAACTTTCATTATGGATCACATAATAATTGTAAAACTTTAAATAATTTATGTCATTAGTTCTTTATAAACTTTATAGGGATGTTTATATTTTATATTTAACTAGTGTACAGTTATTATTTTAAGAATTTCACATCAAGAATTTTTTATATTGTAAGTATAATTATTTGTATAAATATAAAGTATTTAATTTCTAAATATGACTATTCAACGATTTCTTTTAAATTGCTAAACAAGATGGACAGTGCAGTAAATTAATATATATATATTTTATTTGTACACATTGAATAAAGTTTCGATTAGAAGTGCAGAGCAATGTCTTTTTTTTTCGTGGTAGCGCTACTAAAATCTGTCGGGTTTCTGTCGAAATAATATCGACGAAAATTTTAAAGATATTCTTCATGAAAAGACTAGTTTCAAGTTGAAAGTTATTTTACGAACTCGCTCGTTAGAATAAAGTTTATAAATATTTAGCTAGAAATTATAAAAAGAAATTATTGCCGAATTATCGTAAAATTTAACGTTAAAATTATTGTTCCGAATTTTTATTGACAGATGCAAATATAAACTTAAACGTCAAATTTACCTTCTTTATGAGCTCTATCAAACAGCATTAAAAAGAAACATAATCTTTTCAAATTCAAAGAATTAAATTTATAGGTTCTTGCGTTCCAGTTACACTTCGTTGAATAATATCAATTTGCAATGAAAAGAGCGACTTGAAAGAATAGAACTATTGAACAACATTATCACTTTGGATATTATTAATAAGAATTATTCATAAATAATAAAACATTAGTTAAGGTTAAGATTTGAACTTGAGAGATTTTATAAGCTTTCGAGTTTTAATGTAGGCGATGCGTTTGTGAATAAGTGCGAAATCCCTTATAAACTTTTGTGATAAGTTAAATTATATTAATCTTATTGTTATTAACTTATAAATTGACAGACTTAAAATTATCTGCGGTAGTGCTATATAACAGTCAAAAGGCTTTGGTCATTTCATTCAATACTTACAATAATTAATTCAATTCTTTTTTCTCAATTGGAGTATCATTCATAAAATAGAAATTTACGTGTATTAAATTTGAATGAATTTCTTCTCAATTTGTTTTGAAATTCAAAAACTGATATTATGTTTTTATGCAGAATTTTTGAAGATCACATTCAATATTTATTATCGTCAATTTTATTATAAAATTATTTATTAATAAAGACGTTATATATTTTAATTATTTTAATTATCAATTTTATATCTAAGTTTATAATTTGTAAATTCCAATTCATTGAATTGTACAAAATTATATTCAAAAACCCTTTTATTGAGAATATGTCTTTATTAATAATCGTTAATAATTTATATATTTGTAATTAAAACTAATGCGGCACAATTTAAAGTACATTTTTATATTTTTAATTATATAAAAAATCGTAAAATACTTTATGTAACTGATATTGTAGATAATTTACTTAGTCTATGATTAAAAACATTAAACCTTTAAGGTGAAAATCGCGTAAATTCAAATAGCGATAATAAAAAGGTAACGCATATTATTTATATTATAAATTATTCAGTGTCATCGATGAGTTTGCATACTAAATATTGATCGAAAGTATGAATTTAAATTAACGTGCTGTGTGTGGTATGGTTATAAAGCTCATTTAGTGGGTAACAATTTACAAACACTATACCTCCACTATAACCCCAATGTGCTGCAACAACAATAATGAATAAAATAAGAATATACAACACCTATTAATTAAATTAATAAATTTAAAAATGAATGAACGAATATTCGAAAATATACAATATTATAAGTGATTTTAAAGAAAGTTTATTTATTAATCATTTTCAAAAATTAAATATCTTCTAGTTTGCTTTTATTCTATTCTTTTCTGGTAATTGAGGTACACAAAATATACATTAAAATATACATTAAAATATAAACTAAAATATACTTTAAAATATAAACTAAAATATATGTTCAAATATACGTTAAAATATAAAATAAAATATACGTTAAAATATAAAATAAAGTCATGTACTTGAGATTAAATTTTTCCGCTATTCTACTTTTATGAAAATCTCATGACAGAAATTCAACATTGATAAATTTTTATTTGAATTTTTATATTTAAAATTTGTAAATAAATTTGAAGGAAAATAATAAATGTATTTCTGGTCAGGGAATTATTTTGAAATATGCATACTTTATTAGAAAATGGAAACTTTTTTTACATTACACTTAAAATTTTTTATTTAATCTTTATTAATTTATATGAAGTTAATTATATATGGTCTCTTGTAAAAAGATTAAATGTCATATATTTTAATATTTAAAATTTATTCTTCCCACTTCGAAGAATATCATTAGAAATATAAAGTTATTAAAAATATATTTTGTTTTGCTGGAAATACAATTTAAAAAATTTTAAAATAAAAAATCTTTTTCTTATACACTTTATGATATTATTGCTTTTTTATACAATATTTTCTTATTTTTCTTGTTGGAAAGCGATACATAAATACTTTAAATTTTAATGATTTTTTGTTAATACAACAATTTCTTGTTGTATTCAATATATATATATATATATATATATATATATATATATATATATAGACAATAGTTGCTCGACTTGGAGTATATTTTTAAAATAAAATAAAGTACTCGTATCGAGATGCTTGGAGGCACGAGAATATTATACTATAGTTTTGATATGAAATATGTTATTTTGAAATCTTTTGTTATACATCGAAAAGTAACTTTTATTTTTAAATGTATCTCAGCTATCATACATATTTTTATTTTATATGTAATGAAATTGTAGAATAAGTTTTGGAATTTATATTTTATTGGCATACTGGTTTAATCTCCATAATATAATTCAATGCTAAATATTTACGAAAAACAGAAAAATGTCAAATAAAATTTTATAGAAAATTGATATTATATTTTATGCTTATAAATATATGATATGCCGTTTGAAATGTTTATTTATAATAATTTTTAAATCATTCTTCTTCCGTTTGATTATTGCAATAAATTACTTAGCCAGAAAGTTAAAAATTTAGGTTTTGAATTTGAAATGCTTGGTTAAATATAGATTATATACATATATATTAATATTATATATTAAAGTAATTTATTTACAGTTCTGGTAAAATATATTGAATAAACTTTGTCCGATCAACTAGTGTGTAGTTAACACTGATGTCTCGATGCAAATATAGGCCGATGAATTTAAAAGTGAAAATAGATTGAAATGAATGATATATTGAATTGACTTTAGTGAATCAATTAAACTTTTTGTTAAATATACTTTTAAAAGATGGAATATTAAAAATACTATGTTTTAATGAAGTTTTCAGCGACTGATTAATGATAAACAAACGTTTAAAGTAGTTTAATAAAATATTCTAATAATAATATTTTTGAAAATATTAATAATAATAAATTGTAATAATGGCGTTGACAATGATGAATGCAATCAGGCCGATAAAGACGATAAGGATGATATTCACCATACTGTGAAAGGTTATCCGATCAATTGGGAGCGTTTGGCTTGATATTTTCCAATGTAAAAAATGTTTTCTTATTAAAACGTCTACATTAATGAACAAAAATATATTTTATGCCACATAAACTTACGAAATCTTGACTAAACGTACTTTTAAAGCAAATAGTATATTCACGTTCAAAAGATACAGTTAACGTTTGTTAATTTTCAACAATTATTTGTTCTTTAATGCTGAATTGCGTCATAATGTTGTTAATTTATACAGAAAATATTAATAGACATTTAAGGTTGAGAATTGAGTAATGATAAGCGATAACACACGAAGACTATGCAAATAATCATTTTCTACCTAAATGGTGGTATTATGAACATACCAAAGAAAAACATTGGTTTGATCCACATCCAGACATGCATTAAATTAGAGACCTTTTGCCTTCAAGCTTATCTGCAGCCCACCATGATAAAGTTCAGTGATAATGAATTCGTATGACCTACTAAATAACATTAGTATACTTCTAGTTTAAGCACGAAATTAATGATTTTAAACTTGGCCAAAGCCGTGGAATAATCCATTATGTTGATAAAAAATTAATTATTATAAATTTACAATCAACGTATTACTAAGTTTTAACCACGTGGAATAAGATGCTTGGCCATTTTAATAAACAGTAGGCCATTTATTATTTTCGCGAGTATTTAAATTATGCCTTGCGCATCATTTATCTTCAAATTATGTGGGTGTAGATTTTCTTAGTGGAATAAAATGTTATAAAATTTCATCGCGCATAAAGAGATCCTAGAAGTTTAACGATTTATGGAATAACTTAGAAATGAAGTGCGTTACATAACTTTGTACCAGACTATTTAACTGATATCACGAGAGATTTATCATGCGTCACAAAACTAACTCTAACATAAAGAAATTAAACATCTTTCTACGAGATAAAATATAAAATACTATCGTATTTTATATTATATTTTACAGATAAGAGTGGCGAACTCTTCTAATCTATAGGGTACATTGAGAGAGAATATACCAAAGTCCTCAGGATCCTTGTACCGATGGATCGAGCGGTTGCTACGAGCGAGTCTCCCACATCAAGTTTAGTGATTGGTATCGAAAGAATGAACACCATGACAGTCAAATATTGGAGTTGGGCTTTCAGCAATCTCGTGTCAATTCGTGACCAAAGAAGAACATAAATGGAAGCCCGGGAACAAAAGATGTAGGGGCGGAAAGTCGAGACAAGCGAGATTGGGGCTTTTGTACACGAGAAACGCGTCGAACGTTGTTACACTGTGCGGAGGAGACCAATGTAAGAACTAATGCGAAGTTTCTAATGTATAAGTGAAGTCGGCCTCGGTTGATTAAGGCACGGAATAAAGGGACAAACCAGTAGCAGCGAACAAAATTATTTTGATTTGACCGGATTGTTTATCTTTTGGAGATTCGGCATAGGTGCCGTTATCTCTGAATGAGTAAATAAAAATTTTATTATCCTTTCGTAAATTAGTTAAAAGTTGAAGTTAGTTGCGGTAATATAGAAATCTAATGGCCATGGCAATTTATATGAGAAAGTATTATGAATATTTTGTAAAAGATGTGTGATTATAACAGTAAAATATTTTGTATTATAAATTCAGATTTCGTTTATTTCCAAGCAATATTAATTAATAAAAGTTACTTTACAAGTCAATGGATTGCTTCTATTACACTAAATATTGGAAATAATAGTAAATAAATATATTAAATTTATTACGATAGTAAATTTGTATAATTTTTTTTATGGCACCATTTTATATTTTTACAATGTACATAGTACTTTGCGAAATTAAAAATAAAATGTATTTTTCTTATAATTCAATGAAGATACTCGGAATATTGACTAAAAATAAATATTCTTATGAAATAATCTAATTTTAACATCATTAACCTCGACAAGGTTCGTAGTGTAATTTTCTTCTTAAAACAGGATGAACTCAATGTAATTGATTCTTTCTTACGAGAAACTACTTGTTGAAACGTGCGATGATTTATCTTTTTAATACCAGCATTGCCAGTTTAAAATTGACTCTAGCTAATGAAGATTTAGAAGCACTTTACACAAATTAATAGAGAAAGGCCTGAGAATTTGGAGCACCAATTTTTATCAAAATGTAATATACTTACGAAAGATATACTTACGACACAAGATCAATCAGATGCTAACATTTTATATATATTTATTTATTTATTTGAATACAAAGCTTCGATCATTTGATAAAAGATACTAAATTTCATTTTAGTTATACTTATACCAATTTAATTATAATAGTTTTGTTTTTATTTTAAGTAAGAGCGAAAAATTATATTACATAAATTCATTGTAATACTCTTATGTTTTAATAACTTGAAACTTGCGATATTACTTTACCATAATCTATTTTAATTTTATTTTAATAATTAGTAAATAATTAAATGAATAATTATAAAGTATGTAAGACAATATTTGTTAGTATGAAAATCTTCCCAAATTATTAATTAAAAAATATGTAAAATGTTTTAACTAATAAATAAAAAATCTTTTAATTTTATCATTTATTTCTATGACCAGTTTTAGATAAATGGAAAATAATATTTTCCTTGTTAAATAAAAAATTCTCTTTATCCATATACTCGTCAATTTATATGAATTTTTAAAATAAGAACTGTTTTTTTCATTTTCTAAAGTACTGTATATTACTATAATACATTTTGATTTAATAAAAATTATTATAATTATATACTAATTTCTAATTACTCTTTATTAAAATTAGTGTGTCTTCAAATATTTATATAAAATTTTTAATCAATTTAAGGTGGAAGACTAAAAAGTCTCAATTGACAAATTTGATTTTATACTTTCCTGTCCCTTAGAAGATAAAAAATTAGTAAAACTTTGTATATGAGAATTTTCACTATTTTCAAAGCTGCAAGACAATATGGAAATGCACTTTAATGCTTTCTATTGAAAAACGTTGCAAACAATTAAATGCCTTTATGTTGAAAACATCGACTATTTATTATTTTTAACTGACTATGTTGAATATTTCAGGAGAGCTTTATCATTAAATTACTTTCAATCAAGCTGGAGGTTTCGTTTAACAAATTTTCAGATTGAATTATTTGAACAAAGTTATAATTTTTGTTGTGACTTTTATTAGCAGACATTATTTATAAATAATTTTTTTGTTTTAAATCACTGTTGTTAGTCAATAATAATATCGTTTTTAAATTAACATATAACATTCAAGTAAATAGTATGAGAAAAATGAGCGCACAGAGATGTCTCGTGTAACAAAATTTTCAGAAAAGTTTTCGAGTAAAAAGCATTTAAAAATTTCTGATGTTACTATAAAGCATAGAAGTGTATTAAAAAATTATTTTACAACTGAAAAAATATTTAAAATTTATATGTAAATACTTTTTACGGACCCTTTAGATCTTATAAAATCTACAAACGTATTTCATAATAGTAAAATAAAAAAAAAATCAAAAAAAGTAATAGTTTCCTTTTTTTTAAGACTCGATTATGAATATTAAATTAAATCAGTAATATTGTAAGTTTATGTCTTTCTCTTTTAAAAATTCATTATTTGTATTTCTCTATAAAATTAATTCATAGTACTGAAATTTATTTTATAAATTTAGGTTTTTAAATATAAAATTATTTTAAATTAAAATTTTTATATTAAAAACTTTGGTTTGTACAATTATTCTTACAATTAATATTGCTAGAGAGAGAGAGAGAGAGAGAGAGAGAGAGAGTATTGAAATAATTTACATTACATAAGTTTTCCAAGTATTTTCAATACGAGCGCCTGTAAACGCAGTTTATCACACACACACTCGCATTTAGTATTTATTCTCATATTCAGTATTGTCAATCATAAGCAGACTGATTAATAATTATGAAGAGCCGTCTAGTTATTAGAATAGACGATTGATTAATAAATAAATCTGCGACAAAATGGAATTTCACTAATATATTATTGAACTTTATACAATAATTGTATCGAGAATAGTAAGAATTATTTTTAATATTTAAAACAGACGAGATTAGAATCTTCTGTTCATCAAGAGAATGAAATACTCAATTTTTACATCATTTCGATAAATTGAAACTGTTTTAATTTGATTTCACAAGTAATATAATGAATTTTTATTAAATGAATGACATTATTTATAAAACATAAGCATAGAATTTAAGAAATTTATTTATTTAAATTGTATAAAATGTTTATTAATACAAAGTAGCCGTAGTAGTTGGCAGAAAAAGGAGATCGGACAATTTTTAATTATTAAAGTGTGTAAATTCTTGTCCTTTGTATAGATTAATAGGCAGATAACAATGATAACAGTAACGATAACAATAATAATTATTGTTGGAGAAAGAAATTGTATTGGACAACAAAATGTAAGAAACTGGGTAAGAAATGAAGTTCAGATATAACATGATATATAAAAGATTGATTATTGGTAGAGAAATTCGAACTTATTTTCGCTATCGAAATTACTTGTAAAAACAGAATGTTAATTTGTTCAAATATAAGATGAAGATCGTTTTTCTTAGAAGGAAAATATCAGTTAAGAGTGCGAGATAAGCTGACTCGAGTTTAGCAGAAAACAGACAATTCTGTACTAGGTTTGAAAGTAATACGAAATGAAATTGAATTGGAATAAGTAAAATGGAGCTGTTTCAGCTTTGAAAACAACGTGTAATTAAGAAAAATAAATAATTTGTAAAAGATGCAGAAAAATCTTTGAAAAAGAATGAGGTCGTATATGATCATGATACTTTAAAAGGAATTATTTGTATTTTGTGGCGATCTTGATAAGATCTTTTGCAAATGCGTACATATTTGCAATAATTTATAAAAATATAAGATTGAAATTAAATAATTTACTAATCCATGTATATATATATATACTTGTAAAATTAGTAATTGTGTATTAGGTAACGTACAAGTATTCATTAATAATAACATGTATTTGAAACATTTAAAAAATATGCATTTGAACGGATTGTAATAGAATGATAAAAGAATAATCCAAGTATTAAATGTATGAGTAATGGTCAGGGAATAAAATGAGAATATGTAGAAAAAATTTTATAAATTTTGCATATAAATTAACCAGCTGAATATCTACAATAATAATTAACAGAATTATAGGTTTCCATGTAGTTGATTATTTAATTAAATATTATAAAAATATCAAACATTTGCATTTTAAAGGGAGTTTATTATTATTATTTTTATTATTAATACATGAAAATAAGTAAATACCTAATGGGTTGTTTCAACGAATATTTGTTCTTAGACTGTAGAAAAAAAATTATGAAAAAATCATTGTTTTACATTATTAAAAAACATTGAACCGAAACATATTATATGTTCGTAATTATGAGTACCTCCAAGATCTTTCAATGTTTCCTCAATTTATTTAAATTACTGGATATAATAAACATAATTCATTAGTTAGTAAGCCTATTACAATACGATTATTGTACGCATACGTGAAAATAATTACGAAATTTGCGTGTCTATTGAAACATTACAGATCATTGATGTGGACAATTTATTCGATTTATTTATACTTGAAGTTTAATTTAGCAATATTGCGATTGAATTAAGAATTCTTGGTAGTAATTTAGATTTGTTATTTTAAGTGAATTATTACTACATCACGGATAAAATTTGCAATTAATATGCATGTAGAAGTTATTGTCAAACTTGTTGAATTAGCCGATTAAATAATTTAAAAATTTAATATATATTTAAAGTTATGGATATATATATATATATAGATATTTATTTATTTATCGTGCATTGTAATTCATATACATTGAAATTCATTTGAATCGTATGTTTTTTCTTTTAATTATTTTATTCTTATTATCCACGTAACATTGTTCCTATTGTTACTACTAATTCGACATGAGTAATTGATAGATGCTATACTTTCATTTGCAGTTATTTACATGGGAATAGTTGCTGTAGCCCATCACGTAGAAATATGTGGTGCTTTTTATTATGTTTCTTCGAACGGTTTCCCATTGCGTGTTATACTGGTATTAAGTCAATCGGGGGATGCTATCCGCATCAGCAAAATCTCTACGTACATGGAGTCGTTGGTAACGAGGCTTAGATATGGCGTAACGCAGTTTTACGACTCGGTTGTATGGCATCCGGTTATAGTCGATGTTGACATCGTAAAGTTGTTGAACGCTCTACTTTGAGTTCCTCAGTGATTCGCACGGGCTATGTTTACTTCCTCAACTAAATGTATAAATGCCTATATCATTATGAAAAATAGTACATGTTGTCTTTGTTATTTGGATCGATGCTGTGCCTTAGAAAAAAAAACGAACTGTAACAATAATTTAACAAATGTTATATTGACCTGTCAGCAATTGTGTCAAAATTATAAACAAAAATTCTACTACCTTGACCTTAAAGTAGAGCATTCGTGTTGTTTTTAAGAACAAGATTATAATGCGTTCGAAAAAGTAGTTTTCAACTTTTATATTTTTTCATATATATATATATATATATATATATATATATATATATAGGTGTTCTTTTAATCTCGGCATTATTTGTGTTGGTTTTTATATCTTTTTGAACTAACAGAACTTGGAATTGAAAGCTTATGGATAAAATAAAAACTTGTTTCTAAGCATCAGGTGTACACAATTCTAAAAACAATATTATCGAAGTGTAATATTATTATTTTAGTCTGAGTTAAGCGTTAACTATTTTGTTGTTGTTGTTGTTGTTGTTACAAGTTTCACCGATTTGTATTTAAGAAAATATACTTTACTTGCATTTACCTGCCAGTATAATAATAATATAATAATAATCTTATTGTCTTAAATTTTCAAATTTTTTATTTTTATTCATTAGATTTAAGCTGATTCATGTAGTCTTCTTTCAAGGAAACATAACGTAAGAAAATAAATATTCAATATACTTTTATACGCATATATATATATATTTAATGCGACATATATATATTTAATATCGTAAGTCACATAATTTTTTTAAAAATGATCTAGTCAGCCAAGCGTCACCTATAATTTTTAAGCACTCTTTCAAAATACTCGGGGCAAAATTTCGAGCTCTGGAGCAACTTCAATCGGGGGAGACGGGCGAATAAAAGAAATTTTCAAGTATAAATGTAGGAGAAAAGGAGTTCAGGAGATAGAGGATGAGTGTACGTTGTGTTTGACGGGCGATGGCAATTGGCTTTATGAGGACGGCTCGGGTTGGGTTGAGGGGGGAGGGGAGAGCGAGAAAAGTGTGCTCTCGGGTAAAGATAATAGAGAGCAGGGAGATAATGCTGGGGAGCGCCTTGCATTAGGTTAAGCGAGGAACGTGCCGAGCGCTTTACGTGGCCCCGCCGATTAATCAATAAATCTTAATGTTCCCGGCCGGAACATTAATTTTCAGATACGGTCCAACCGCCTTTGCTTCCGTCTACGCCGCACCATTCCACCAGCGTCGGACGGGGGATATTACGAAATTTCCTGCTGCCGATTTTCTCTGTGTGGGCGAACGCACTCCGTGGGAGCCTCCTGAATTCCGATGCAACGCTCTCGTGGGAGAGCTTCCTCCAGTATCGTTCGCTTTACTTCGACTCTGCTCTCAGCCCCTCCTTCCGCGCCATCTATAGCTCATCTCTCTTTGTCGGGCGGCCAGTTTAAGTACCTGAGGGTTGCACGGAATGGCGGGCTGCCTTACTCCAAACGCGAACTCAACCGAGCTAAAGTTAGACCACCGCGACATCGGTTACGCTTCACAGTCGGCATTCAGACTGAATATCCGATATCCGAAGCGCGATGGAGTGGGAAGGCGTTGCGTGGAGGAAAATTGAGTGACAGAAACTGAAAGAGAGAGAGAGAGAGAGAGAGAGCAGCGGTATCTTTTGTGCAAATGATGTAGCGCTCGGGTTTGAGTTGGTGGTGGAAGGGGGAGGGGGTGGAGTTAGTGTTTAAGAAGGGGAAAGAAGGGCTAGTATGGGTGAGGTAAATACGGGGTTTAGAAACATTTTACGGCCGTAATGTAATGTCAATGGGACAGAAGAGACGGTAGGGAATAAGCAGATATTTTAATCGATGGTTACTTCGGCGATTGAAATTTTACTGGATATTTTTTGATTATTGAAGAATGTGATTGAAGAAAGGTCTCAATGTACCAAATTTGTTAACAAAATCGTGCCTTTGAAATTTGTGTTTCAATAGCATATTGCATTCAAAAGTTTACGTTGACATATCCACAAAGTCCCGTTTTTTTTTTTTTTTTAATTAAAAATATAATATCTCAAGGCTGCTTTCCTTTCAAATTATTGAATAAAAGTAATTTAAAAGTTTCCCAAAACCATGTTAGTGAAACTACTTTTTATATTATAAAAGTACTTTTCACCCTATAATATATATATATATATATATATATATATGTTCATTCTTTTTTGTCACTACTCTTTCTGAGTAAATATTTCAACTCATTATCTACGCTCATTTTCATATTTACAGACGAATATACAGTTTAGAAATTTGGCTGTGCGAATGTGTTTATTTTATCTTTTTCATATTATTCAAAATTTATACGAAAATGTCTTAATAATATTAAATTCAAGGGATATTTCATATAAATTTTTGAATTTGCTAACATTAAAAAACTTATATAATTTTTGTTTGTGAACTGTTCATATTTTTTATTATTATGTATGCATGTAATGGACAAAGTACACCGCATTTAATGATTCTTTTATATTAAAAATTATAAATCGTGAAACTGTAAAAAGGTATTTAAAAAAATGAAAATATCTCTTAAAATGTTAAAATTAGATTGATCATCAATTAAAAAGTATTATTCAGTTAAATAAATATATGTATTAAAACAATATTAAATATATATATATATATATATATATATACATATTAAAACAATGTTAACTATAAATATACAAAAGTATCAGCAGTGGAGAAGAATTTTAATACTTTGCAATAATAAAATTACTTTCAATTATTCGGAATATTCAAAATAATTAATATTTATAAATGAAATAGTTGAAAATGATATTTAGAAAAGAAATTTTTTTTTATTTTATTATAAATTACTTGCACAAAATTTCTTTATACGTATTAATTATTTTTTGTTTTTCATTAAGAATAATATTTTGTTTTTATAAGTACTTTTTTTTATAAGCACATTTATATATTACCATTTCATTAATTTATATTACTCTTTTTTTAATTTTTCACTTCAAGAATATTTTCAAAAGCTTTAACACCAGTCTATAATATTATCCACAAAAATACATCTTTAAATTATATCTACGTAATGCTCCATACTCTGTGTAACTCAAGTTGGTGTCAAATAAAATGACAATTTAGCACGTATAATATAATAAACTTAACTATATTAATTGGAAAAAAAATGTAAAGCAATAAGAGAGTAGTAATCTATAAGTAATCTATAAGACGTATCGATTTTCGGACAAATCAATATGCAAATCGTGGCTTAATGTTCTTTAATAGAAGTATAATGCACGCATGGTATAAAATATGCTCATTTTGCCTTTAAAATAGAAAGAATTAAGAGCAGTGGGTAAGGTTTAAGTACGCTTGAGTCGTCGGTGAGCAAGAAGTCTAAAGGCGGATAGAGACAATACAAAAACGAAGAAATATGATGATGAGAAAGAAGTGCGGGGTTAGGGGGGGGGGTAAAGTAAGGGGTTGGAAGGCCTCATTTGTTATGCTGCGAAGAATCCTTTCGTATCGAAGCGTGTGTCTTGTCTTTGTACCGGAATAATCTGGTGGATTGACATGGAGATTCTTGTTTTCTCCGCCTTCGTTAATGTATGCACATTGCGATGAAATTTCTTGCTTTTTTAGGCATCGTGTTGAGGATACTCGTAGGGATTCAGAAATCGAGTTGCTTTATTTTTCAGTAGGCGAGACGCGACGATTAGATACACAAGTCGTAAGGAGATGCTTTTACATTTCGAATTTCGGGGTATTTCTCCACGTTGTAATTTTAACTTCTATTCACGTAGCGCGTTATGGTGTTGAAGAATTCCGGAGTTTTTGTATGAAGGATGTTTATTTTCTTGTTGCTTTTAGCTTTTAATTTAAAATTTATAGCTGGCAAATTCAAAGGATCGCTATAATTTAGTCCATAAATATGCGTAAGTATTACGAATACAATTATAAGTTTATTATCCAATATTATTATTAGCTTACAATTACATTTACATTGCTTCTTTATATTTTCTAAAAAAGCACGTGGATTTATATTTACATTTTAGACCATGTTCAGGAAAAATTAAATTTTCATATATACTTAAAATGTTATATTTTAATATTTTGATAATTCCTTACTTTTTACACGAATAATATAATTGATAGTCTATCCGATGCTTAACTATACACATATATCAATGTAAGATTCAGTTACATCATATATAGTAGTAATTAAAATTTGAAATACCATTATACATATACATATATATATATATATATATATATATGTATATATATCACTGTGATTTAAGCAGGTCAATATAATAACATTTAACGAGCTTTATATCTTATATTCTAATGTTTTAAATATAATTTTTAATTATCTTTTGACACGATAACATTCACTTCAATGAAAAAAATATTCCTTTCTCAATTAAAATAAATGATTTTAGCGCAGAAGAATATTCATTGATAAGATGTTTATCAAAAAAAAAAAAAAAGTACAATGAAAAGAAATTACAATTTTTTTTCTAATATTATAATATTGTTTATTATCATTATTATATCTTTTGTATCCGACAACGTAGTCTGTATTTTTTGCACGTTTATATTTGGATGGGAATTTTATTTCCATCTTTATAGGTATACGGCATTAGAAGGCGGAAATGTAGGGCAAACTGGTTGGATTATTAAAGATCATCGATCGAGGAAAGGAATAAGGAGCGAGTCATATTTTTAACTAATAAAAGACAAGCTTTAATTACACAATACACAATTTATATATCTTGAAAAATATTTCATTTTAAAAAAAAGAATTATTGTTATCATATCTGTTTGTCTTATTTGGTTTAGAATACATTTCGATTCATAGAGCAATATAATGTATTTTTTCATATGATTTATTTCTATGGCCTTATTTTTCGTTATTTTTCAACGGTATTATTGTTTAAAACTAAGTTATTATTTTTTTATTAACAATTTTCATGGAGCGATCTATAATGTAGATTAAAGTTCAGAATTTGATTTTAGAAGTTTCATAACGGCATTTTACATGCATAATCGGTGAAATCGATTATTTTAATCAAGTACTTGGAGTATCCATGGTTGCATTCTAATCAATATGAATAATAACTCCTCTCGTAAGTACGGTTTATGTGAAAAACACTATAAAAAAATTGTTTGTGAGAATTAAAAAAAAAAAAATCTCACGGAATTGAGTTAAAACACGTTGTAATATTTAAATTTTCTTTTCCAATTAAACGATAATGATTGAATAATTTATACCGTTAATAGGTCAGATTAAGGAAATTTGAAATTCTATCACACGTCGTATTTTTACATATTCGGATTTTCTTAAATTACTTAAATTGTAATAATATATATATATATATATATATATATATATATATATATATATATTCCCTCAGTCCATTTTCTTTAAATACGGCATAACTGATTTTATTTAATAAATTTTAAATGCATTACATTTGTAATGCATTACAAATGATTTATTATATGACAAATGTGACATATGCCATATTTATAAATATAAATATAAATATAATGTAAAAATATTTAGAGGTAGAATATTATTTTGGATTTGCAGTTAAGAATTGTGTTTAACTTGTCAAACTTGGAGTAATAAGAGCTCGATCTACATTCACAATTGGAGAAAAATCTCTGCTTCATAATTAATAATAATCAAAAATATAAACGAAAATTAATAACAATCAGTGCCTAATCAGTGTATTATTTTTCAACTCAAATTCCCTGTGAAATCGTAACTTGTGATTATAGCAATTAGCGGCCAACTTAAATCCTTATCCAGATCTTGTACACAGTCACATAAATCATATCTGGGCTAAACTCGCTGATCAACAGTTCCGAAGACATACGTGACTGAGTAGGACAAAGCAGCTGACATAGATAATGGTAGAAATATTGCCATTTTGTCTCGCTGGCCTCATAATTAATGGCACCATTGAATAATCGAATGACATAGCATCGGTCGTGTATCCCTACCAAAGGCCGAAAAATCAAATAAATGTTTGTCCACGCCTTCGTTAATCCGCACTACACACGAATAAACTAGTGTTCGCAGGCGCGTAAGCGCACGCGTGTGCAGGCTCCGACGGAAATGTAAGGATACAAAGGATAAAGAAGCAAGGATAGAACAAGGATGGCACAAGTAAACATATTTAGGTAGAGCGTTGGTTAAGGGCCGGGGGGAGATATTCCGCGAATGAATTGATGACTTACCGGCTCCTCGTTGACGTACCACATCAGCAGAGCAGGTGGCTTCGACGGGGCGGACGTGCAGTTGACGCGGACAAGGTCACCTGCCTGGTATTTCGGCTTTCCCCCGCTAATAATGGGCCCTCGCTCCGGCAGCACTGTCAGCGTGCCAAACAGAATAGAAGAGAGTAAGTGAGATGAGCTTTTTTTTGCAAGATAAAGAGGGGCTGTGGGTGGCGGGCTAGGGTTTGGCGAGGCGGTAGGCTCGTGTGTGTGTGTGCGCGTGGTGGGGTGAGGATCTGGAATCTAAATGGAAGCTGCCGCTCATCTTTCTTAATTGCGGCAATTAGGCCTTTTGTGGCTTGGCGCGCGCAATATTATCATTTGCTGGCTTTGAGTATTTTGTTTCCATTAAATGATCATTCCGAGCGAAAGTGCGTAGTCGCTTGGAAAACGGAAGTAAAGCACCGTCGATATTTATGAAGGGTTGTTGGAGGAAAAGTAGTCCGGTGATTTTAAACTATTACCTAATTATGAATATTTAGATTGTACTTATTCTTGTAAGGTAGCATTAGCAATGGCATTTATTCTTACGAGCGAGTACTTTGAAAAAAGCTTAGTTAAAGACGTAGTTACTTCAAATAAACTTGGTAAAAAAACGTAGTTAGTGTACATTATTAATATTTGTTAAATTATCGTGTGTAATTATCCTGTAGGTAGTAGTCTGAGGTGTAATAGTGAATTGAAGGTTTGGCAAACTGCGTGGCATCGTAAATGCATCATAGGGAATTTATCCAACAAACAAAGCTATTATATCAATAAATGCTGGGGTAGAATTTGTAAGCCTTGATAGTTGAGGTGAAGATAAGAGTGTAGGAGGAGTACGTCGAGTATTTTGATGAATGGAATTTTGGAGATGCTCTTAAAAGAGAATTCAATTAAGTTTGCGTGTATGGTTAAAGACGAATATTTTCCAGAAGAGTCAATAAAATATGTTTTGCTTTTGCCGCATAAAAAGAAGGATGGTCATCATGGAAATAGGAAATTTCATTGTGAAAGATAAATGCCCGAAATCTGCAACGTCATACCCAGTATGAAATTCCATGAATTTAGAAGAAAAATTTGTAGCGCTTAAGTGAGTGGAAAGTTGAAAAATACCGAGTCAAAGTTTGTAAGATAGCATAAACAGTGGTGCTATGTGTGTACGTACACGTTTACAAGTTCGCTTGGCACGCGTCTCACTAGACTCGCTATGCATTCTTGTACATTTGCCATATACATGTTAACTTGTGAAATTTGATCCGATATATCTCAGCTTTCCATTTGCCAGGGAAGAGCAAAGTTCTTTTAAATTATAAAACTTTCTACTTTTATGTGCGCATCTTCAAGAAGGAAGCAATATTTCAGGCACAATCGCCTATTAACACATTGTGCTTTAAAGAAAAATTGTTTACTTCCTTATTACAAAAATATTGGACGAGCTTAGGGGTATAAAATATCATCGGAAGATGATGAACCACATTATCGTAGGACAAATAGATTATATGCTCATTAATGTGTGAATCATTATTCTCAATACATACGGACGTCGTGCGGCTTGTACTTGATGAAGCTCGTACAGCTAACTAATAATGAATTCTATAAGATCGCTGTTTGAAGCTACGTCACGATACATTAATTGCGCACATTCATTAGAGCTTTCCAAACTGCGGTAGATAAGGGCAGTTTGAACGATCATTAATTTTATCCTATATTTACACAAAAAAAATTATTGAAGCTAACGTTCAACTACAGTGAACATCATTCTAAGCTTTAAAATGACGATGGACTTTAGAATTGAATGTGCACAAGCAGATTTCGTTGCGTGAAAATGATTATTAATTTTCATTTATGGGTTAAAAAAACTAAATAATCATCATTCATTGCGAGAGAGTTTAAGCGAATAAAAATTAATTTATAAATGTTTAGTACGCAACAGCTGAGCGTTTAAATTAATTATTTGTTAAAACTATTCTATTATGTTAATCGTAATAGCTTAAGGGACATTCATCCCTTATTTCTACAGGTGTCAATAATATTTGAATTTGAAATATTTTTACTGCGCTTAGATAAAAGTAAAAAAAGTCATTTTAAATTTTGCATATAAGTTTCTTGGCCTACTTACTTTTTATACTTTAAAAATGATTAAATCGTCGCACGCAGCTTTTGTCATGCAAATTTACCTACACAATAATCTATCTTAATTAAATGAAAATGTCTTTATAAAAACAATTATTACACGTAATTATTTAATTCCACGAGGTTTATAAGTATCCTATAATTACGTATGCTAAGCTTGCAACAATTGAATCTCTTATTAATATTTAATCAATAATTTAATTAACGATCCAAATTTAAATGTACGATTTAAGCATTTAGTTCTTCGAAAATATGTATTCGAAGTAAAAATATTATCTTATCAAACGCTTGTACAATTTTCCTGTATTTTTAATTCCCGTACATGTTTAATAAGGAAGTCTTAACATTTTCATCGGTTTATATTATATTACAAGACCATTATTTCATTTTAATCTTCCTTGCAGTTGAAATAACACGATATACTTTAATCTGACCTTATACGTATATCCAATTTAGCACATTTTTGTTCTCAACTCGATTCGATATTTTTATTTCGTATGGCTTTCAAGTGACGGAAAAATAAAATTTTAGTGTCAAAATAATAATGACAGACCCGTATAGAAATTGACAAGAATCATGAGTAATAAACGTGGGATGAGAGACGTCAAGTGTATATGCTATTTTCGAGGGGAACGCGATACTCTTGATAGGATCAATTCTTTATAAGATTAAATATACTTCGAGAATCAGACTAGTGACAAGACCAGGACAGGCAAATGAAAATAAAATTAAAATTAATCAGCCACTCAGGGCCTTCTCCGCAATGGCATCGCATTGAAAAAGAAATAACATAAATTCAAGGTACGCATATAGAAGTGATCGAAAATCTTCGAAGCAAGAGTGACAAGCCAAAGAAAGAAATTAATAAAATTACAGATAAAGTGTGAAAGGTATGCAGTAGTAGGAACTTGCGCAGTAGTAAATAAGTAGGTGGATTTGTTAGCATCTATTTTATGCAAATCTCAGACAAAAGAGAAGTCAACTATCAAGCATTCAAGAGAAATTCACGAAAGAAAGTTGGTGGTTCGGAGCAAGTGGAGATATAGAAAAAGAGCGAAAAATGTGGCTGCATGTTTATAAATCACTAAGCTCTTGTGTGCCAGGCATTTTCTCATTGTCGTACTGTTGCGGAGAAAAATTTAACCGAGACAAGCAGATAGGTGAATAGTATGCTTTTGAGAGTACGCTAACGGAAAGTAGAAATATAGATGAATGGAGGGCGCGACAAAGAGAGAGAGAGAGGGGGGGGAGGGACCGAAAGAGGGTTTATAAGTCAAAGGGAAAAATAGCTACGGGGTAGCATTAGGAATAGGAGCATCTTGTTTAGCTAAAAGAGAGAGAGAGAGAGAGAGAGAGAGAGAGAGAGTATCTTGGAACGATATTGCTACATGCTTCCTTTCGTCTTTGTCTCACTTGGTTTAACTGCCTCTCATTCGCGACGTACTCATTATGCACTTTCATTAGCAGCTTGTTAACCGTCCGCAACTTACGAGGCAGATAAGGACAAATTGGACGCGGGTTATGTAATCAGATAATGAAGCAGCAGGTAGATGGCATTTGGTTGCGCGCGAGCGCCTATGCCCCACCCACGCACAGGAGCTCACAGACGGACGCGTAAGAGCTATCTCCAATTGCACCAGGGGGTGTACGTACGTATGTATGGCTGCACTTACCAACTACTGTCATATCGGCGTGATCCGAGACGGTGTTGAAGGCCGGTGCCTCAGCCGATACTTCGCACCTGTAACGGCCACTGCTATCTCCGTCCACTCGATTCAACACTACCGATCGCTCGGACGAGCTGCGCCTCTGCAACATTAGGCATTCGTATCATTGTGTTGGTGCATTCTCTTTATTTGGATGGGATCGGGGTGGGGGCGCAACGAGACTGTCTTTATAAAAATCGTAATGTCAAGATTACGTTGAAGTTATGCATTCGGTTAAGGCGAATGGCTCAACGCAGATCTAGTGGGCAGACCACCAGATCTACCATAGATTTGGCATTTATATATATATATTTAAGGGGAATATTCAAATGAAAGGTTAATGAACTCATTTACGAGATTAATACAATGTTCACTGTATGCAGTGACTTTTATTGTTGCTATTAATTGGGCTTCGTCATTTATTTTTTTTTTCAGTTATTAACATAAACGTAATTTATTCTATAGGGCGTTGAATATTTTGATCTAAAAAATGCGATAAGAGTATTGGCCTTTTGGCAACAATTATTAAAATAATAAAATCTATAATTGTATCTGAATTACAACTACTCCTACTTGTAATTTACAATTTTTTAAACAAGATTTTTTTTTTTAAAAGGACATTATTTTAATGATATTATTTAATATCTCAATTTTTACTTAAACATTTATTATAAAACATTGTCCTTTGATTTATTTGCATTTTTAATGGTTTGATAATTATTAAGCGTGCGCATGAAGTTGTATGAATAGATTTTTAGATTGAATTAATTAACTGTGTGGTAATTATGCCATAAAATATATATTATCATTGAGGATTAATAAAAGTGTTAAGAAAAATTGTAAAAGATTTTCTATAATCAGATACACACAATAAATTTATGCCATAATATCATTTTAAGGGTACAGGTACATCGCAGTAATTTTTCATAAGGAAAAATCCAATAGAATGCTCATTATCAAATTAGTCTCTAACGTAATTGTTATATAAAGTTTTGCATTCTATAATTTAAAATTTTATTTTTGAAACAGATTAATATCCAAGATGTTCTTCCTGATTATCTTAACAAAGTAGTATTTTTGTCTTGCTATACCAAACTTTCAGAATCCAAAAAGCTTACAATTTCAACTAAACCTTATGTTATTTGTATGAAAAGAGAGTCAAAGTATTTTTAAATCATGCGAATAGAAATATCACAAGAAATAACTAATTTAATTGAATAAATAAATTTACTCACTTCAGTGGAAAGCATTAGAAACATTTTTTTTTTGTTTTGGTATAATAGTCCAATAAATTTCGTATACTGAAATAACTAGAATTAACGCTCTTTCTTTGTTTGAAACTTATTATTTTATTGTTCAATAAATTGCATATTATCAGGAAGTTTATTATTTCGGTTGCATATTCATGAATTTTCATGTATTGAAGAAATTGTTATAGCAAAGAGAGACTTTTATAATTTAATACTTCGAAGTCATGCAAGTTTCTATTTAGTTTAAAATTAAAGTAAAAATATAAATAAAATATTATTCAGCGGAAAAATGATCAATTTGATTGACTATAGTATATTGCGACTTCCATTTTATCTTGATTTTTGATGATTTTATCATATTCATATCAATTTAACGGAAATTCTAAACTGTAAGCCTGATTTGCGAAAATCATATGTTGTTATTATATGGCTTATTGTATAGTAATCGAAAATATAAATTGCGTTCTTGTATGATTAAATATCATACATAATAATAAAAATATTTGCAAATATATTGTGTTATAAATTTTTATTTCCAAAGTCTTGAAGTTCTAGATAATTTTTATTAATATCAAGAAAATATATCATAAACTTATGCCAAGTATATAGTATTTCACATATACCTGTCATTTAATGTAAATATGAGTATTTTATTAATTTCCAATAAAGTTATACAAGATTAATGAAGATTAATTTTTGATAAATTTTTTATAATATTTTTATTTTATAAATTTAAATTTCAGCTTTAAAATAAAAATTTTAAATAGTAATGGAAACATTTTGTTATGGAAATGAAACTTTTTTAAAATATTTTTTTAGGAATTAACGTGAGTTTCCAAGTTTTCCTATTTCTTGTATAATAAGATTTTTTTACATTTTTTATTGCATTATAACAATAATAAAATAATTTTCAGTAGCGATTAAATATTTTAGTATTTAAAAATTTTTAAATTTAAATATTTTAGAAGGTGAATGTTCAATTAAATATAATTATTTTATAAAAGTATAAAAATTTAATGCACATCCTTTGTACTGTACATATAATTCACATCTATAATTTAAAATGAAGTTTTAACTATTTTCAGACATTATATTCGTTTGTATAATTTTTGAAGAAATCTAGAATATTAGTAATGAATTAACTATAAATCAAATTTATATATTTTTTGAATAAGATATTAAAGAAAATATTAAAATTTTTACTCATTCATTCAAACTTTCAATAACTTTAAACTTTAGAAACACAATCTATTATATGCATCATATTATGGTTTATATCAAAAAGTTTCTTTAAAATTTTCATTTCAAATTCAATTTTTATAGTGTAAAATACCAGGTTGTCAGTGTTATTTTTCCTACCATATTTTATAATTTTTATACAATATATTTTTTCGTTGCTAAAAGAAAATTGAAATTGAAATTTCATAATTTTTCTTTATATATACATTTTATATATAGATACATATATATGCATGTATGCATGCATGCATGTATGTATGTATGTGTGTGTGTGTGTGTGTGTGTGTGTGTGTGTGTGTGTGTATAGCGGAATACATAATTCATGTAATATACACGTATATTATGAAATTTGTATAAAATATATATGGAAAATAAAATTTCAATTGAAAAGAAGCATTGATATTTTCGAAAAATAATTTATAATATACGTAAAACTTTTGCTGTATGCGTGTATGTGAAAAATTGGAATGAAAACTTCAAACAAAAGGAAAAATTTGATTTTTTATAACAAATAATTTTATTTTTGATATAATAACACTTATGAAGAATTGGCAATAAAATTATTTGGAGTGACATTTTTGCCATGATATTCATTTCAATAATTTCGTGTATTAATGTCAATCTAGTTGAAGTAACATATGTAATAAAGCAATTTGCTTTCATTAAAATGACTAATATCGTTTGCTTGTGACGTATTTTCATTTTAAATTATTACTTAAACTTTCAAAACACAAATGACTAAGTAATTTCATTAATAATAGCCTAAGTAATTTTATTATGATAAGTATGCTTTAGCTTAAAAAAGATGAAAGCGCTTGTGTGTATATAATTTGGTTTCCTTGAAATCCCCTGTGTAACTTTGACCGACATTTCGTTCGTGACTTTATAATCCACAGAAATTCCACAGCGTATTTAGGGCTGTCAAAAGTTGAATTTAAAAATATTTATGAATGTTTGAACGCATCATTATGAATGCTTCCATTAGATTAAATTTTTTAAATTTGCATTTACCCGAAGCAAGTATTGCGTAAAATTTCGAACATTTATTTGTTTTCTATATGATGACATGGATTTACCGTGTAGTCTTAGCCTAACTTATAGATCTCTATAAGTTGATAAAGATTTATTAATTTATTACGATTCGGATGATATTGAAAAATTTGTTCTCTAACTTAGCCGTATATTAATTAATGATAATTAAATTGAAAGCTTCCCAAATGCAAAGTAAAACAATGCATAATATTTATCTTTAATAAACTGCGAATGAAAATGCTAATATTATTCACATAATCGGTTTTCGTACCTTATTATTTTTTGCGATTTAAATCTTTTCGAAATAAACTTTGACATATATGTATAGAGAGTTTAGTATAAAAGAACAAGACTTTTAATAGTTTCTACTAGTTTTGTTTATTCGCAACAATTACAGATTTTCTCGTGTATTGTTCAAGTTAAAATAATTCGATAATTTCTTACGGTCTATTTTAATTAATTTCGTTTTAAATTTAGTGAAATTAAATAAGTTACCGAAAGTCTTTATACTTCTCCGGCGGTAGATAAAGTAATGTGCAAAATGTAATTTTATGTATTTTCGGTACGGTAGATTTTGCGTGTCAAGTAACCGATAATAAATTTTAGTCTGATAACGAATCGTACTATTTTACGTTTATTATCAATTAGTGGAACAAATATAAATATTACCCTAGGTAATAATGATAGTAATTGATTGATTAATTTGTTAGTTATCTTAATGTTAGTAAATACGATACATACTTGTAGAAAATACTGATAAGCCACTTAACTTTATTGTCGATCGAGCTACTTACTCCATGCCGAATCGAGTAGCAATAGTTTTTTACTTTTGTTTGTTTATTTATTTATTAAATACACTTTGTATATATTAGTTTTAGTACGAGTTTATTTTGCTTATTATTGCTATCGCGAATCAAGTAAAATTTCCCTCATAAATAGATGCTACGGAAATTCACGAGTAACGCTTATCGCCAGTTAACACGTAATAAGTTTCCTTTTATTAAAATGATAGTTCAAAACTGGCGTGTAACCATACGAGATATTAATCAAATATTATTACATTGAAGTATATTATTAATTAGTAATAGAAGAATATTAATGCCTGTTATTACGAATCAGTTGGGAATTGGAAGGAAGGTTGGTCTACAACTCCCAGAGGCGCATGTGTGCACGTGCAGGTTTGCTTGGCTGAATATGCGTTCCGCAGGATGGGCATTTGGTTCCTGAACCTTACTGATTACTATTAAAGAATATAAAATATATATGAAAAAATGGCAAAAAAATGTGTAAAATAAACGAGAGCTTTCAGGGTGGGACTTTATCCATAGGAGAATATTTGTAGCTTGCAGGATTATAAAATAACTCGTACAGTTACCTGCAAGACTTTGATACAATTAGTTCCAATACCAATCCAAGCGCAAATAATACTAATGATTTTGCTATAGACGGCATTATTTATGGCGTTAACAAATTATTCAGCTTACAATAATATGCAGCACTTGGTAGCGTCGGTAATTAGTGACCATTAGGGCGACTCTCTTCAAAAGCTATTTATTACAATAATTATCCGAAGATACTTTAGAGACGTAGAAGCTATCAATTATTTGGGTGGAATCACTTATCTTTCATTTGCCTGCAACTTTTCTAATTTTATAGATGGTACGAGAAAGTTGGGAGCGAATTTAGAGCAAACAGGCTTTGTCAAAGCAGTAATGCGATCATTTTCAGGCGACGGACGCATGTTTCCAAGCGATCTGCCCCTCCTGCCAAATAAAATTTATCAATACAGTCGCATCAATCAAGCCACGCGTTCGACGAAAAAGTAGGGGGGAAATTTACGTGGATTGGATCAATTCGTGGCTGAGCCGAGAAATGCAGCCGAGATTTTTTATCAAGAGGCGAACATTTCTCCCTCCTCGAGTGAACATATCAGGCATGAATATTCTCCAATGGTGCGCCACGAGGAAGAACAATCGCACAAAAGCCCTTTTCCAAGCTCTCGTGCAGCCCTACGAGGCCGCCCAGCGCCAAGTTATATATCAGTACAAAAATCATCGCTCTTAACTGCGCGCGCGCGCAGCTGCTCGTGTGCGTGCCCAGGCTGCGTGGGCTTGAGAGGAGCGAGGAGGAGCGCACTTGCAGAGTCAACAAATGGGACGTGCCCGGGCACCTTATCTACACGACACATGGCCACCTCCTCGTACTGTCAGCCTCCACGACACGCACACGCGTCCACGCAATAAAGAAGTGGCGGTGACGCGGCGAGGCGCGGGAGCGAGAGGGCTCGCGCGAGTGAGTGGGAGGGGGAGGAGGAGAGGCTGGGAAATTACGAGAGGCGTCCCGTCGCGAGAACAAAGGAACCGCCCGTGATTTCCCGATGTTAGGCGCTCATTTGTCTCGGAGGTGTTTCTCTTTTGAGGCGTATGGGCGCGAAGGGTCGGGAACGAGGATCTGCGTTGCGAGCGGAAGGGAGGCAGAAGGTGGAAGAGGACGAGCGAGAGCCGAGCCATTCTATTTTCACTGCACGTTTAAGGCTGCTGGAGCCTGTGGACCGAATTTACGGTCGAATCACGTCCTCGCCTCCTCGTCCTGGCTCTTTGACTCCCCTCCTTGCT
>JAPYYT010001086.1:0-14312 GCA_030522565.1 Ceratosolen corneri
AATATTTATTATAAAATCTCGTGATGATTCTTATCTCATATAAGAATCTTTTATTTAAGAATTTTCCGCCTTCAGCAATAATAACCACGAAGTTAAATAAATGCCTTTGCAAAGATTATAAATATGAAAACAAGATAAAACTGTATCAATTCTTTAACTGTATCTTACTGCTGTTGTTCTTAATAATTACTCGTTGTTGTTTTGGAGAATACTGGTCCTTCGCGGTTTCCACGGTTGTATTTATGATACGAACAAAAACCGTTACGTGAGGAGTGGAAGAGTGAGCCGCTTCTTCACTGCTTGTATACTACGGAATAGGAAGCTTCAGTTATTGTATTATTATTATTCTTGGACTATGATTGGTATATTGCAATAAGTAGGTGTGGACCTTCCTTAGACAATACACGATTGTCACATTGCCGATTACTTAGTAATGGTACGACCACGGGAGGTGGCCGGCACATGCATTACTTAAATCTTGATAATGATGTTGATTCTATTTGATTTATAATATTGATAAGCGGCTAAAATTGAAGTTCTAGTCCAACGTGAGAATTATAAATAAAAATCGTGATGCGACACTCGGAATTCTAAGAAAAAAGTAAGACGTTTGCGGTACTTCCGGTGATCATAAACATGCCGAAAAATGTAACGAGTTTCCAAACCATGTCATACTATTTCCTTCCACGGAATCTCGAATATACAGTAATAAATATTGATTAAATTTTTTTCATATTAAAAAAAATATTTTCGCCCAAAGCTTGAATCACGAATATTGTTAACATAACTAACTGTAAATAAATTGAATAACAATAGCTTGATAAGCAAAAATTATTTTTTATTATCAGACAACTTGAGGACGAACTTCAGGCTAAGGAAAATGACTGGAAAGCACAAAGGAATGAGTGGTATACAGAAATCGATAGATTACAGAATGAGATTGAAAAGCAACAGAAATTGCTTTCAATAAATTTGAGCAAATCTCCACAGACGCAAACTGAGGCTTACATGCAGTACGAGATTACCAGACTTACGTCCGAAAACTTGGTAGTATTATAATTATTAAAAAAAGTTACAATTTATCTTTAAAAATCTTTAAAACCGAAAAATTTATTACTGGGGCTTTTTGCGCTTGTGTACTTCACTTTATTTCCATTTCTAACAGTTGCTACGCCTGTTTGGTTAATTTGTTCCCATTGTCATTTTAAACTTTATTATATTATATTTTATGCTATAATAATTTTCGCTTCAATTTACACAACAGGCATTTTCTAATGAAAATACTAAAATTTTGTGCCAAGTAATCACTGAAAACTGATGTCTTTGCATAATAAATTTTGCACTCGTACTATTTCTAAGACTAAAAGTAAAAAATATTTCCAATAATTCGGTTATAGATATTAACTTTTGAATATGTTTAAAAAGTTTTGAAACATTATATAAAATATATTTTAAAAGATCAGAATAAATAACTATCAAATATTGCGGTTAATTAATTAATTGATTAAATTTCAGGATCTTCAAAACAAATATGACAAAATAGCAGATGAATGTAGAAAACTGAAAAAACAAATAAAAGAGCTACAAAAATTTCTTTGTAAGTTTCTTTGCACATTACATAAAATCATTAATATTTATAATTTCGTTGATCATATTAAGATGATGAAATGATGGAAATTATAATTAATAATGACAAGTATGAGTGTTTAATCATTTCTTTATTAATCAACTTTACTTAATTCTTATTATTGCAATACGTAAACAGACGAGGAAATTAAGGAATCAGATGTTAAATTAGAACAACAAGCGTATGCAAGTGAAAGTGGTGAGAATTTAATTTCATTCATCGAACTATTTGTCCTATACATGTCCGATTGCATTGTAATATTACAGACCTCAAGCAAATAATTACTTAATAGGACTTGTCAATATATAGTAAACCATTGAAATTTTTTCTACAACCAAATTGCTTAATACAAATAAAAGATGTTTTATAAAATTGATAAAAATATACGATACATTGTAAATTAATATTTTCAAATTTTCATTGAAGTAAATATTTTATTTAAATAGGCTATAATTTTTAATTTAACAAGTACATTCATTAATAGAACTCTCTGTATGAAAATGAATCGAATATTATTAGAACTACGTATAAACATTTTTTTATTTTTAATAACAATGTACTTTTGCAGTCATCTCTTGCATTGTAAATAGTGCCGAAAAGCTCAAGCTCGAGTAACGATTGCGGCGTAATCTCGACGATGTCTAAATCATCCGGTGAAAGCAACAGCATCGTGCCGGTCATTCGCAAGAAAGAACGTGATTTCGAGGGCATGTTCGAATTCAGAAAGGAGGATATTGGAATGATAATGCGTAAACTTGTTTTAGGTAAGTTTGTACCGATAAGTAAAAGATAAAATGTGAAAATAGACTGAGTCAGAAATTTTCATATCTTCTGAAAATATCCGACTTGGTCTGTTAACTAATGTAAAAAATAATTTACATTAATCTATAAATTAATTAAATAAAAATACCTTTATATAAAAAGGAATATTTGGATTTTTAAAATAAAAGAAAACTAATAATTTACCGCTGGTTTGACTTAGAAAATTTACCCAACACACGTACTCATACGCACACGTAAATGACTTCACATAACGTTTGTAACGACAGTTTAAATAGTGTTATTCTCGTGCATTAATAAAATACATCGCGATGAATTAATATTTATGAAACAAAATGGACGGCCTTTTAAGGCAAGCACTCACTCGATGCTCCTTACGCGACAAGATATAACATAACTGATACTCTTTTAGAACTGAACCCCTGCGTGGCGATAACCCTGCTCCCGAATCTCCCAGCCTACATCCTTTTTATGTGTATCCGTCACACCGACTGCATAAACGACGACGACAAGCTTCGCTCGCTACTTACGAGCTACCTCAACATGGTGAAGCGCGTAATAAAAAGACGCGAGGATTTTGAGTCCAACATTCTCTGGCTCAGCAACACCTTGCGACTGCTCCACATCATGAAACAGTACTCGGGCGACAAGCCTTTTCAGCTAGGTGAGTCCTTCGCCAATTATAAGTCAAGAAGTTTTCGAACCACTTTGGTGGGACTACTCTTCAAACTGAACATACTAAAAGGCACAAGTTGCTATATGACTTGCACTTTCTTGTTCTTTAATACAATCTTCATCTGTTCAAAGTTCATTCAAAATTTTACAATATTCCAGCTGAAATTTCAGCCCCTAGTTTTGTTGACAGTTCGACCATTATTACCGTTTTAATTTTCTATAACTTTGCGAATAAGTTGGGCAATAAAAAATCGTGGATGACGGAACTGCCATAATTATAATACTTGATTTAAAGCGATCATACTAGTCATTGTAATTCGATTGTTTCGATGCAATAAAGATAAATAAAATTCGAAAATGCAATTGAGACGGCAAACTGAAAATTTCAATATAGTGAAAATAGCAATTAAATCAAGTACTAAATAAATAATAAAGGGAAGTAATTACTAAAAGGATATGGACGACCGTTTTGAATTTACGGAGCAAACACTTTATATTGTAAACAAATAATAAAACGATGAATTTTTTTTTCACGAGGAGTCCTTTTCTGCGTCACGCTCTTTCTCTAATAAGCGATACATTTGTTAGAGAATATGCCGAGGCAGAACGAACAGTGCTTAAGAAACTTCGACCTCAGCGAGTACCGGGTAGTGCTCAGCAACGTCGCCCTCTGGATCTTTAACAATATTATGACGCAGTTGAAGGAGCGCATCCAGGCGCTGACGGTACCAGCCCTCCTTGAACACGAAGCGATCGCGGGCCTCGACGGGCACACGCGCCGGTCGCGCTCGTCCTCCGTTGGTCAAGAGCCTGATTATACTCAGCAGAAACTCAATAAGCTCCTCGACGAACTTATGGTCGTATACAAGCAGCTGCTCTTCCATGGCGTCGACCCGGAGATCGTCGAGCAAATATTCAAGCAACTTTTCTACTTCATGTGCGCAAGTGCACTAAACAACCTCCTCCTCAGGAACGAGCTCTGCCATTGGACCAAGGGCATGCAGATCAGGTGGGCTTTTACGTTCCTTATTAAACACAGATCCTCCGAAAAGTCCGTCAGTTGTAAAAAATTGTTAAATTGACAGTCAAATTCGCAACTTCTTTTTACAGATCTTTAAAGATTACAGATTTTTTAAATCGCCCCTTCAACTCATATGTGATTTGAAAGCGTTTGCATTTCATTTGCAGTTTTTTAAAGATGATGCCACTGCTAAATACTAATAAGATAGACCAAGTTATTAAAAAAAATAATTAGATAATTATTTATATACTTTTAATAGAATAGTTTGAAGCACGTCAAGCCACTTGTTTATAAAGACACATAATTATTGATATATTGATATTGAATAACAAAGAAAAATGTGTTTCGAATTAAAATTAAAGTATAGTTGACGTATAATTGTCGCGTCAAAAACACTTTTTATTTCAAAAGTTTTAGGGAATTAGTGGAAGCGCTCGTAGAATACTTATTATATAATATTAAGCGAGGCGCCGATCACGTTACGAGTACATCTTATTAAATAGTCAAATAGTCAGCAAATATATCGTATTTCGTAACTTCGGCTAGAGTCGAGCTCCTTCTATCGTGGAATCACGTACTTATCCATAGGTACAACCTAAGCCACCTGGAGCAGTGGGCGAGGGATGAGCGTCTCATGTCGGCGACCGAGGCTCTGCAGCCAATTATCCAGGCAGCTCAGCTCCTTCAGGCCCGTAAACAGGACGAGGATGTTTGCTCTGTGTGCGAAATGTGCAATAAGCTGACCACCAATCAAATCGTCAAGATTCTCAACCTCTACACGCCAGCGGACGAATTCGAAACTCGAGTACCCGTGTCTTTCATCAGAAAAGTTCAGGCGAAACTGCAGGAGCGCGGCGAAAACCACGAACAGGTGCGGCGCTTTCTTAAACACCCTTTAATAGCTTTGACGAGTTACATCGTCACTTCAGTTTACGCTTTCTGCGATCCAACGCGTTTAATAAGTTTCTGGCGTATATGAAATGTGTTTTGCGTTGCAATTGTTCGTAACTTAGATAAATCGTGCAAATAATAACCTGTAACATTTTATTATTTTTTCTACTCTTACAGCTACTCATGGATCTAAAGTTCTCGTATCCAATCAGATTTCCGTTTCACCCGTCAAGCACTCACTTAGAGGATATCGAAGTGCCAGAAATACTTAATATTCCTATGCTTAAGAAAGTCTAAGGAGAAACTTTGTTCTTTCTTGTTTTGTAGCCAAGTTCATTTGGCAATTGATATAAAAATATACAAAGAATTCAAAGAAGAATATTTCAATTCGTACAGCATCTATAATTTATATGTTATAAACGCTTATTTAAAGGCGCATGTATTATCATCACATGATTTAGCCGAAGCATTATTCTAGAATATTATGGATAGGTAGATAAACATGAAAAATGGAAATGGTTTAAGCGAAGTAGTATACTCGTAAGATTCTTTCGAAATCACGTTTTATATGCTTTTTACGATGTATAATGGATTCTTAGCTAAAATTGCTGTCAACGTAAATAACAGTTACTTAATGCCATACATATAACTAAAAAGATGTTTTTCATAAAGCAGTCATTTTGTCGTAAAAAAGCGATATAATAGTTTAAAGATTAAAAGTAGTGTTTGTTTCAGATAAGAAATAAAATGACTTATGCTTTAATTTATTTGCATATGCGCTTGAAAAATTTGAGAAATCAAAATCATAATATATAACAATCTTTCTCTTTAAAAAATATAAACTCTTTAATTTATTCTTTGAATTTCAAAATTGATTTTAATTTCAAAGACTATATAAAAGCATTTACATCAATATAAAAATTACATCGTTTAATTACATTTATAACTTATTTATTAATTTTTTCATTATATGTAAATATGTATATCTGTGTATATACGTATCAATATAATAAAATTTTTCAAAATATTATTTTAAGTTAAGTTTTTTGTATTCTAAACGTTCATTTAACTTATTCATTCAAAACCATTTTTTAAAAAGAATTTTTTATTCTTTAGACAGATTTTTTTTAATAATATAACTAATAAAAAACATAAATATATAATTTATGATAATATTATAAATGAAAAAAGTAATCAATTTTTTATTGAAAAAGTTAAAATAAATTTCTAAACATGTATCTAAAATGAAACTGCTGATTAAAGGCAGAATTAGACCACGTGTAATCAGTTAATTACAAAAAAATAAATTAAAATTATAAATATTATTTGTATGCTTTATGAATAAGTTACTTTTAGAGTTAATTAGAAATTTGAATCATAAATCAAGTTTATCATGCTTCTATTCTACACATGCAGGCTCATTAATAACCCTATTTCTTCGGTCTACATTGGGCTTAAAAAAATTAGATGTTATAAAAATTTGTATATAAGAGTTGTCACTGTATTTCAAAGTACAAAAATAAATGAATATTACAAACTAACAAAACAAAGGATGAATAATTATTTATACGAAAAAATTATATCGTTTGTACATTTAAAATTATATATTGTAAAAACAGTTAATGAAAGATTTGTTTCATTTATTTTTAAAATTTTGTGATCTTTATTTCGTAAAAAAATATCGAATAAAGAATAGTGAACTGTTAACAAAGAAAATATAGTATCATTTTGTTTGCATCAAAATAATTTTAATACAAATAAATTTTTTTTGTTGCATATTAAAAAACGTTCAAACAAGTGTAATTAATATGTACAAAAGAAATAAAAAAAATATACAAATGTATAAATGCGTTGTCGTAAAATTATATTTGTCATACGGTACATAAATAAAGGAAATAAAATTGCTATGACCATGTTAAACAAAGAAATGAAAAATATTTGTATATCCATACATACATTGTTATTAACAATTTCTTTATACTGGACTATTTATTTTACTGTGCCAATTTATTATAATATACAGATAGTAAATAATGTTTGTCTATTTAAATTTCTTTTACCTTCAATACCGTATACGAACTCTGTAGATCTAATAACGATTGACTACAAGAAAAATGTGTTTACATTTGGTATAAAAATGAGATTATGTTAACTGCAAAGGAAAAATTTTAGTTTGATCCAATTTGTTTTGTCTCAGTGAAGATGCATCATTCTATCACATTCAATTTTTTCATCAATCCATATGACAAATTTGTTTCATTCTTAAATATAATAAATATTACGGTTTAGAGCTCATTTATTTTTTATCTCCTTAATCTCAAACTTACTTTTATTATTTCAACGCAGTTTTTATCATATAAAGAAAATTTTTATAAATATTCATAAAATATTCATGAGAATCAGTTTTTAAATAATAAAAATAGCTTGATTATACGCATTTTATGATTTATGTATAAAAATTTTTTCATTAACTATTAATATATGAAACAATAAAGAAAATATTGTAAATATTAAAAAAACCAGATTAAGAGAAACAAATTGATTACTTTAAAAGATTTATCAAAGCTGTGCATTAGAGCTATGCAGTTAATGAAGCTATATGTTAAGACATTGATTGGCAAACTGATAATTAAAACTTTTTAAATTTTATTTTTATAAAACAAACATACTTTTATTGCAAGGCATATAATAAAACGATACATCTTTTCCATTTAATATTTTATTTATATATAAATTAATTTTTCACTGATACGCGACAATGAAAAATACCTATTTTGCATTTAAAATGTGTACGTAAGTTATGTTTGCGATTGTTATGTGTTAAAAATTAAAAGTACAAAAGAAACGTATAAGTCACGAAAAAATATTTAATATCATTTTATAACAATTTCATGACATAATATTAAAAAAAAAAACTAAAAATTACCAAAACTAAAAAAAACCAGTAGCATCAACTGGCGAACGAATATCATCGATCTTCAAGATCATCTTGACCAATTGTGTCGCCAATACAATTTGCTGCACCTTACTTTTAAGTGATTCAATAACATTTTGTACCCTCATGTCTGAAAAATAAAATGATTACTTTAATTAAAAGCCTACTATCGACGTTATATAAATTATAAGACAATTATATCTTTTCAATGCATTTCACTTGGAACAGCATAACTGCACTTTCAAAAGACATCAAGTTTTGGTTGTGTAAAGTAATCTTATCAATGATAATATATCATTATAAGCATTTTAAACTAAAAACCAGTGAATCTTTTATAATTACTTAATTTAATATTATGCACTCTTACTGCAATATATGCCAAAATAAAAATAATGCAGTTGACGAGATCAGACGGTAATAGAGGCCAAAATAAATGCGAGGAACATACCACAAGTCCCACGATTCATGCAATCAATGCCGAGGGTCGGGTTATTTTCGAATATTTGCCGAGATTTGATCTTTGAAAGTGCATTGACTGAAGAGAGTCCGCTGTTCTCAGCGAGGGCCATGGGAATAGCTTCAAGGGCATCGGCGAATGCACGGAAAGCATACTGTTCGAGGGAGCCGACATTGACAGCACTAGCAGCACACGCGAGCGAACACGCAATTTCAGCAGCGCCGCCTCCGTATACGATTTTTTCATTTGTGACGAGGTTGCGCACTGTGCAAAGAGCATCGTGAATCGAGCGCTTGGCTTCCTCAACAATCTGTAACATGGATTCAATTTGATGTATCACTCACAATTTCTTTTTGTATACGAATCATTTGCTTTTTACTGCATCTTTTTTCATTTTTATTACTTAACCTCGTTAAAGTCGAGTTACATATATAAAAAAAGAAGTATAATTGAGCTTAATGTATTATACAAATTCATTAATCTATCTAAAGTATTATTAATATTTGTCTTTGGATTCATAATAAAAGTGTGTATCGTTTTTTAATTTTGAATCATGTAAAACTTTGTTTAAGTTGTAGGATCTATGTTAAGTTCAGTAACAATTCTATTAATAAACTGACAAATAACACAGATTCTTTTATATTGCAAGGTGTCTGAACAGTCAAGCAAATTTAATGACACAGCTGTAATTCTCCTTGCAATCTATGTAATTACTTAATGATTTTTACCATTTTGTTGCCACCACGAATGAAAATTGTAACAGCTCGAGAGTTCTTGCACTCCTCAATCACCAACATTCTATCTTTAGTAGTACCGAAAATCAACTCCCTAACTACGCCTGCATAACCCAATTTTTCAGGTGACAGTTCTTCAAAACGAGGTACAATGCGACCTCCAGTAGCAATGGCTATCAACTATTATGTGATAAAAAGTACACATAATTAAATGTTTAATTGATAAAAAATATAATTAAATAAATAAAAATTAATAAGAAAAAAAATTAAAAGCCCTCATATCTCATAATCATCAAATCATTGAAGCCATAGACAAAGTTGAATCCTCACAATACTTTAGTGAATTAAATCTTTGCTTTTTAGCACAATTAGAATTAATCTCATCTAATGCTTAAATTCAAAAATTTTCAAAATAAAGTAAAGCAACTTTCACAACCTCTTGCTTCTCTAGGCAATGTTTCATCATTGGGCAAAAAAAGTTTGAAATATTTAATTAATAGTTGAAAGAGCATTCTAAAAAGAATAATTAATTTAATATTTAATACAAGTAATGCTTACTTCAATTTCAGGGCCTCCAACCCATCTAACAGCTGGTAACTCTTTTTGCAAAAGAAGATGATTAGCTTCATCATCAAAGCCCCATTGACAGATAGCCAAAGTAGCTCCAGCATCCTTTACTTTTGTTACCATATCAATAAATTTTTCTCGTTCATAGGCCCTCAATGCCTTATAATCTTCAACAGAGGTAACATCAAGCTTATGTTTGGTTTTTGGCTTCGGAGGTTCAAATGGGCAGGTCAAGATAGCTAATTTGACTTTTTCTAAATGCTGAAAAGATATAAAATGTAATTTTTAAATATTTAAAATACAATTATTTTGGAAGAATTAAATATGTCTTTAATTATTCTATTAAAATATTGTAGTTAATATTTACCTTAGGCATTTGAGGATGACTAAAATCTTTATCAATAACAACACCATGAACAAGCACAGTATCTTCCAAACGTCCACCAACTTTCCCTTCAACTTTAATAAGTTCGAAGTTCACATCTCGAGTTTTTAAATCTGCTACTGCCATGACAGCGTTAACAGCGATTTCTGCCATTTGCTTGTGACATTTATTGACACTAAAAAGAAACGGCCAAATTATATACTATTAATCATTAACAATTTTAAAAATATAATAAAAATTATATCTTCAGCTTTCACAATTTCATAATAATTGGAGAAGCTAAAATTAATTAATTCCTAAAACAAATGTTCAATGCTTATTAATATCTAGAAAATGTGGACAGAATTCAAATTGTTTTAATACATAAAAACAATAAAAATTTATTCAGTATAATAATTCACGTTTTTCTTTCTTTTCTATTATGCTTTCTTTTGGATTTTTTTTGGACAAAATATTAAATTAACATTTTTATATTTTACATATACAATATATTGTTTTCATTTTAATTTCATCAAAGAAATATATTTCATTTATATAAGTATATATGCAATTATATAATTGTCATAATTATTTAAAGCTTATAAAGTTGAAAAAAAATAAAAGTATAAAATTTTACATTTTAGAACCAAGAGTCGTCATAGCAACTTTAATTAGTGGCTCAAGATTGTCGGGGCTCACAGGAAAGCTTTCTGCAATTTTATTGAGATATTCTGTAGCACATTGGGCTGCCAATTCAAATCCATCTGCTATCCTAATAGGATGGATACCCTTATCAAGTAATAACTCTGCTTGTTCTAAAAGAGCTCCAGCCAATACTACAACACCGGTTGTACCATCCCCAATTTCATCATCCTGTGATTGCGATAGTTGAACCATAAGCTTGGCTATTTCGTGATCTACATCCATGTTTTTCAATATTGTTGCACCATCGTTAGTTACAGTGACATCGCCATCACTGCTGACCATTAATTTATCCAAGCCCTTTGGACCCAAAGAAGTCTTGAGTGTACTGGCAATAGCTCGCGCAGCAGTAATATGTGACTATGTAAAATAACAAAAATATATTGGTTGATAAAATTTATACCTTAATTATTTAGATAATTAAAATTTTCTTTAATAATTCATATGAAATGTCTATGTTTTAATAATTGAAATTAAATTAATTGACATGAATTTTGAAAATTGAAATGAAATGAAATTAATTGAATTATAAATATTTAAATTTAAATAATATTTCACTCTACCATTATATTTATTAAAATATCATTTTTATGAGAATATGAAATATAAATGTAAAAAATTTTATAATTATATTGATTATTTATAAATCGTTAAATTTAATTAAACCAAGCTGTTACAAACTTTTAATTAAAACACCTTGTAAACAATTAAATATATAATCTAGTTAAAAATATAATTTAAAGCAATACTATTAAAATTGAAATTACATTGAGAAAAAATATCTTTTACTTCAATAAATATTTAAATGTATGAGTAATTAGTAATATAAAGTAACAGATTTAAATTTAATATTAGTTCCTATAAAATAGAAGATATAATATAATATAATATATAATTATATAAAAATATAATTTTTAAAATAATCTAAAGCTCTTTTTGATAAATAAATTTGAAAATTGAATATAATAATTGTAATTAAACAAGATTCATGAACTTGGCAATAGATCCATTTTTGGGCATAAAATAGAGAATGAGTATCAAGAAACAAATAAGTAAGAAAATCCCCATGAATCTAATAGAAACATAATTAATTTCCTTAAAATTTATTTATTCTTACTATATTAGTCAAAAATATATACAGCGGCTTAAGTAATTTCTAAACTAAATCCGTAAAGTGGCCATTTTTATATTATCACGTGTTTTAATGTAAATTTTAAAATAATTTGAAGTCTTATCGACGCTTTATTTAATAACAATTTATTTGCCAAACAGCAAATAAAAATATTAAGAAATTTCAATTAAATAGAATAAGCAAAATGTTTATAACAACATAATGTTTGAGTACTTAAAACAGGAGGATGTAAATTGAGGTTACGACTGTACCTTAATAGCATCGTTGCCAGTAAGTCGCTTTTGCTTTTCCTGGTTACGAATTATTACAAATGGATTACCAAATTCGTCAAAGAGAACGGATCCAGGTATGGCAGTCATCTTCCTTTTATTTTTCACTCAACTCGAATAGTTATATGAAAATATTTTCTCTGTGACTGGTCAGACCGTCTAACTTCTCGTTAACTTTTCACAGGCCAAGAACACTAAATGCTTCTTAATCATTGGATCGACGCCATTGGAGAAACAATCAACTTAGAAAGACGAAGGAGTGGAACCAGAAATAAAAATTTTTACCCTTCACATGCATTTCCTAATGCGCGTGCGTAAAATGAAGAAACTATTCAGTGATTTTATAATCCAATATAACCGATGAAGTTTCAAATTATGAAAATCTATAAATATCAATGCCCTCTCCTTAGTTGTATGCTAGACACTATTATTTCACACAATTTAGAGCTACATAATTAAAAACAGTTAATAAATAAAATAAAAAATAAACATAGCTAATAAATTAAAAAATCAAATAAAGTATATGTTTACCGATACCTTATTCCTTAATACCGATTAATAAGATTGATTGGAAATTTAGATTTCGATCAAATCCTTTCAATTTATGATATAATCAATCTTCAATAAAATTTTAAAATATAATAATTTATATACTATTGAGTAAGTAATTAAGTAAGTAGGAAATGAAACAAAAAATTCAAATTTTTTTCTGAATTTTATATAACTTTTTCAAAACAATTTAGTTTTTTTATTAACGAATTTAAAAACTGTTTAAATCTTAATTTAATTTACTTTGCTTGAAAACGATAAATTTATTTATAATATATATTATATACGATTTTTATATATACTATCAATATATTAAAAATAACCCACAAGTAAGATACGCAGCTTATTAATAGCGGTATTCATAAGCAGATGATCGATTAGGATTATATTAATCATATTATAAAAAATTAAGTTTTTAAAAGATCTTTTGTAATTTAAGTGCGTAATTGATGTATTAAAATTTAACAGATAGAATTGATAAATTCAGCTTTTAAATTTACCTTCAATAAAATTATCAATTTAATAGTCAATATTTTTGAATATTTTATAATGATTTAATTTGATGATTTAACTCCATGATTTTTTATAATATATGTTTATTAACAATTAGATATTTTGAATAGCATTCTTTTATTTAAATGTAATATGAATTTCTTAATACATAACTAAACTTTCCTTATTAATTTCCTTACTTTAATTTATTCCATTACTAGTGCGATCCAAAAAAATATAATTTTATTTTTTAATTTTTTATTCTAGTTTCGAATAATTTTTATTCTACTTAAAATCTAATTTTAGAATTTTATTCTACTTAACAAAAATTATATCTTTAATAAAAGTAGATTAATTTGTTTTATTGAAATAATTGTTGAATGCAGACAGAAAAAGTGAAATTCTTGTAATTAGTGAGTTTTGGTTTTGTAAGACTGAAGCACTTTTTCAAACTGTTACAATATTCAGAGTTAAATTTGAGGGTTAAACCAAGATATATAGATTCAAAATATTGCATTGTATTACCATTCTTGTTTATTTTTATTTTGAAAATTTTCTGTAATACCAAATCACATGAAAGATTTATTCAAGGGGAAGAAAATATACAAAAATATAACATGATTAAAGGAAACATCGATTTTTTATTTCTGAATAATTTGAAACTTCATTATCGGTGCTGGATGCACAGTTTTAAAAAGTAAATCAAAGTTCAATTAAATTTTAAAAAGTTAAATAACTGTTTTAAATTCAAGTATTTTACAAACACGTAATATGTCATTATTAACTCTTTTCAAGTGTTATTTTATATTATTATTATATTTTTCTCGTACTTATTTTATACTTACTCTATATTTTATGTACTAATAAAATAATTTTAATACAAATAATATATATTTTTGGAAATCTCTGTGTATTAAACCATTAAATCAATATTTTTAAAATCACAAAATTGTCGCTTTATATTGATTATCCGCTTACTTCAAAATACTATCGATTACTATAATTAATAAAGTACAGATTTTAAAAAGATATATAATCTGAGTATTTTTTCTTTCATTAAAATTAATTCAATAATTTCATTAGAGTTTATTAAAATTGTAAAAAAATTTAAATCTTT
>JAPYYT010001087.1:0-53408 GCA_030522565.1 Ceratosolen corneri
TTTTTGTATTTAAATAAATGTTTTTATGTATACTTTAGATATAACACCTTATTAGAACGTTTAAAAAAACTTCTTATGCACCGCAAGCAACAAATAATCAACGTCATCGAATCAACTCCTTGACATATACTTGGATCTAAAAGATTTAAATTATTTTAAAACTTAAATACCAGAATAACACTCATTCTTATAAAGATACGGCTCGATATACTTTTAATTAATTTTATATACTATACAGCTGAGTGCTATGAATACCATTCAACAAACATAAAAAATTTACTTGCAAATTTTTTAAACGTTAATGAAGAGGTGAGGTAACAATCGACAGAACAATTCCTCTTCTCAACCAAAAGTAAGAATATGTTGGTAACTAATGAACATAAATATTAACGTAACTTCCAATAAGTAATAATACATATCAGCGTTCCTAACCATTTATATTATAATTAAAGATTTATGATATTAACAATAAGCAAAGATTTCATTTTATATATTTGGAATAACTACTGAAAAATTTACTTATACCTCACATGAAAATAATCTGTAATTGTGTATTGCAATGCAAAACAAATTTTTAGCTCGAGACGTTCGGTTATCTAACTATCTCCACTTATCTAGTACAGTTCATGATGGTAATTCACTAGGTTACACTTCACGAATTTATCATTAATCGTCAATAAAGATAAGGATAGAGCAATAGAAATTTACCAATAAAGTAATAAGTTTCAAAGAAAACAAAATCTTGCATGCTAAATAATAAATTGTTGGATTCAAGTATTTAATAAATACCAATAATTATTTGTGCATTAATATTTAGCATGGCAATTGATTCACAATCAATGTGGTTTGATTTTAAGAAGAAAAGATCTCTCTCAGATGCTGTTAAAAATTTGTCACTATCTTAAATGCATTAAGAGACGGAATGGTCCATATTAATAAATTTTAGAAAGTATGGATCGTTAAAAATACAAAAATCGGATAAACTTGTAAAATACTTTATTAAATTGTATTGATTGTGAACATAAACTTTCTTATTTTATTCGGTGATAAAATAAATTGTGCTTTATGAAAGAATTCATAAAATTACCCTAACACCGTATTTATTTAACGGAAGAATTCAAGTGACAATAATTATTTTTAAATGATATTATTTATGATACGGTTAGTTCTATCGCTATATGTATACATACATTCATTGTTATAAATAAAACACGTACACGAATACGTGGCACATTTTTTTAATATCTTTGCTTTCTTGAGAAAGTAATTATTATTACGTAAATTCTAGAATAATGTAAAAACCTTAATTGAAATGATTAACCCAATAAAATTATATTAATATTAAAATAATAAGGTGCAATAATCGATAAATAAAACAAATTCTGTTTCATTTTTACTTGCTTGAGATCGGTTAGGTTTTAAATAATTTTATTTGTAATTAAATAATAATAAAAAATTTGCTTCAATGAACAGTTTTGTATTTACACTGTTTCCTAGAACTGTTGCTTCAATGTTACCAGAGAAAGTAATTTAAACAGGTACAATTGATACTAACTCTAAAAAGCATGATAAATTGTTTATTGGAGAATTTTTATTTTTTCAATTTTGAATCCGTTACATACTACACTGTGTAAGAATTAAAAAAATTTTGATTACTGATTGATAAGTTTTAGGAACCTCGTTATTTTAAAACCAGTCTTTTATTGACATCTGCATTTATTATTTAACCTTGTACGGTCTATATGAATTTTTTTTGTTTTTTATATTCTGTTAAATATTCACTCGGAAATCCTCCATTCTCAAACATTCGAAAAAAAGAAAAACAGTAATAACTATTTAAATTGACTATTACTGAAAATTTTTTGAATTTATTAATATTTTTAGGCTAAATATATACAAAGGTATTAATAAAATTAATAAATTATATAAAAGATACAAAAATGTTACATGCAATCAAGACAATGAAAATTGCAAGTACTCAACAAGAAATTGTCCAAAAATTTAAATTTTGTAAAATAACTTAATTTAAAATTCTGTACTTAAATTTGAACACTTATCAATACTTAGAATAGCAACATTCGATAGTTTTTTCTTCATATAGGATTTTCTATAAAGTTTAATTCTTTTAATCCCCTCATTTTATAGATTATATAAAGAGATAAATACTATGTAAGCTATATTATTAGAACTATCGCAGATAAAAAGATATTAGAAATAGTATAAAATGGGCAATTATTTTGTATTATTTTTCTTTTACTTTTTTTGCACACTTAGATGGCAGATCAAAAACTCCTGTTTACGTTTATTCTGGTTCTTCATAAAACATAAATTCTTAGCTTTCTTTTGCACACACTCTTTAACGTTCATTCTCTCTCTCTCTCTCTCTCTCTCTCCCTTTTTTTATCACTCACTCTTTCTGTTTCTTAATTTTTCTCATATATAATTTTTTATTTGCTTATTTATACATGTTTTTCTTACTAAATATTAACTTGTACAAATGCTTAAGTCATTAGCGCTTAAGAAATTTATGAAAATGTAACGAGAGAAATAACAAAATAAAGGATAGTATATTAATGTTTCTCTTTCATTTTCTATGGTATTAATATATCAAATTGAATTCACAAATGCTTTTGCGTGTATGCGTATACGTGTGCGTATGAGGGTAATTGGATAGGCATGTACGTAAGAATAAGAGAATAAGATACGTATGCGTGGAAAAGCGAATGAATAGATGGATGTATGTGTGTATGTCTGTGGGTTGAATTCATTATAATTAATATTTATGCTTATTTATGTGTTCAATAATTTTGTGCACATTTTGTCGGAGGTCAGTACATTAAATTGTAGCATTCTTTTGTATCGCAGTCTTTCGTACTAATATATAAATATGATCTGGTCATTTTATCCTGTTTGCGTTCCTGAATGTCCATGTCGATCACTCTCTCTCTGTTTTATTCGCTATAATGCGCGCTCCTACGAGAGCCAACTCTTGATTTCATTCGATGGTAACGCGTGAAACCATCAATCCTCGCCTAGTCAACCACACTCTGTAATAAAGATTTTGGCAAATTAATATTTTCAAGCACATATTATTTTCGATGTATTAAATATAAATATTAAACTTTTTCTAGCTTAAACAACAATATAACCAAAACCAACTAGTACTAGTAACAAAATTAAGGAAATCAATACCAATTACATTACGTTTATTTTATATTCGAAATAAATAGTAATTACACTTTATGTTAATACAGTAAATAATAATTAAATTGTAAAAATTATATTGAAGGTTGAAAATTTGAATTATTAGCACTTTTAAAAATTAAGTTCCGGTAAAACATCGTTAAACTTACTAATTATTAACATAATTCCTCTTATCTGTAAGGCTAAATACAATTTAAGTAATTATTAGACGTATTTAAATTTTTAAATAACAGTAATTCATTGACCTAAAAATACTTCAGTATATTTATATTTTAATTTAAAAATATCATCTTATTTATCAAACAAATCTTATGAATTTCTTTATTAAATTAAAAATGTAAAATATAATTCAAAATTTTTCGGATTATGATAATTAACACGAAAAGCGAATTAGAACCGTAAAAAATTTAATATTATTATTTAAATAATAATATTCAATCGCTATTTGAAAAAGGATTAGTTTAGATAAATAATTCAATTGCTATTTGTAAATGAATTATTAATTACAAAAATTCCTGAATTATATATTAATCTCTAGATTTTTCTTCCAAAATTAAATAGTAGATTTTATAGCTGTTATAACATCGTGACTATAACTATTCTCTTTGCTTTTAAACATTGACTAAAAAATTCGTTTTTTGTTATATTTTTAAGATAACTGATTTTAATTGTTTAAATAATGAAGCTCACCCGATGCCAGTCCCAATGAGCAACGAGAGTATGTTTGTCAAAAAAAGCGTGTAGAGCACCTCTTTGGAAAACAGACCATTTTTGCCAACCTTTGCTGTCCTTATGCTGTACGTTTTCCGTCTACCCATTCCCAATTTGTGCTTTAACTTCCAGTCTCTATATGTATGTAACAAAAAATTAAAAAATTGTGAAAAAACAGAGAGTAGTTTATTTTATTTATGTAAATCCGATTATGGAATTCATAATTATACCAATCCATTTTTGTGCTCACTGCTACTTTACAAAATGCAATGCAATATTATTCGTTTTATAAGTACAGTTAAGAAATGTGATAGTCGACGATTAAAAATACTTGGACGATAACGTATTTGTGATCGTATACGAGTTCATTATTTGACACAAGTGGTCAAAAATAGCGTTAAGAGTAAAATTTGGTTGGAAATTGTCATCCGTTTTTCCCCAATTATTATTGAAACCCCATGTAAATCTATTGTTATTATTGCTCCTTAAATGTAAATACTGCCTTCAAATATATATTAACAATTATTTGAAATTTTAAGTATTATACGCAAATCTGTTTTCATTAGTTACAAATTTAAATCTTTTACACTGCCTTTCTTTTACCGGGTCTATATATATTCTATATTACATAGTTTATATTACATAGACTATATTACACATATATAGTATATGTTACATTCGATATTTTTACTACTGCATTTTTTATACTTTGCAATCTACTTATTTTACTTCGAAGCACATAAGCAGAAACATATAAACAGAAAATATGCAACTTTTGTAGATAAACTTTATAAACTTTTTGTATATAAATTTATACTCAAATAATTCATAAAAACCATACGATTGTATCGAAATACTATAAATCTAATGTATTTACATATTGTTAGTTTAACAGGTGACAGTATTCAATGTTAATTAATATATTACTATATGGATACTATAGTATATAAATATATATATCAAGATATATAGTATATAAATATTATATGATTAGTATATAGATTTGAAGACGCATCCCAAGAAACTTTGAATAATGACTAATATTTAATATTACGAATTATGCTCGAGAATCCGGTTCACTTATTAATAACACCGATGCCTAAAAATATTCGATCGCGCACATATGAATTCTGCTGGTAAAAGGCGAGTAACAAGATCTGGCATTTGTTCGCGCTCCAATTTTAGGCTCCAGGAGACGAGGACTTCAAGAGATGATATTGTTAATGATACTCCACGCGTTTCTAACACAAGAGCAATCTTTTTATAATGCGGCACTTACTGGTACTTTCATACCGTTTGATGAGTAAGTAGTTCAGCGAGATCCGCATCACATAAAACTGAAAAAGGAATCGTGACTACTTCGGATAACACTTACACTCTGAAATGTGTCTGGAACATAATGTCAGAAAGTACATAATGTGGAATACGCGTTTAGACGGCGCAGAACCCAAAGCAGAAGGCATTCTATTATAAAAAATCCAACACTTCATTGATAGACAGGCATAGAACGATGCATTCTCGGAAAGAATAAGTTATTTAGTCGATCCCTTTTTCATGAAGAATTTTAACTTTTAACAATGGACGACGCTGTAACTTTCTTAATCACTGCTTTTTGCTAAATTTCAGGGCATTATTTTACTTTTAAGGAGTCGATTTATCAAATATGTGCAAGAAATCACCGCAAATACTGTTCTAATATGAAGATTGTTACGTAGTTTTACTCACATAGATGTCGATCATCAAAAAACTTGAGGAAAATTTTTTAATTTTTACATTTAAATAAAAATTACTTCTTACTTGAGCCCAATTTGTTCTGGTTTGAAATTCCACTCGTATATCCAATCCGAATTTTTATCTTGATCGACATCCTGGAACACATAGGAAAGCATTGGATATTAATGACCCAAGAAAAGAATCTCTTCAAATGAGTAATTTAATTTTTACACTCATAGATCGTTCCGTATTACTCATACAAGTTTATTAGTTTTTGTTTTAATTTGGTCTACTTTACGAAAGCATAATATACGAAATTAACAGAAAAATCCTAAATTTTTCAATATATTATTGACCATTATTTGAACTCTAACACACATTTTTAAAACTGTGCTATATTATGATTTTTGTTTTATAAGCTTTGTATTTTTTTACATCATTGCCGTAATACTAAAATCGTAACAATATTAGATTTAAGAAACATGGCTTTTAAAATTTATAAATAGAATAAAATCTTATTTGCTTATCAAATGAAAATATTTATACATTCACTCGTATTAATGTTATATCAGAATAATATGAATTTTGATTTACATTTGAAATTCAATAAATAATATAATAATATCATTATCAGTATTGTTCTTAATATGAAATTCTTATTTAAAAGAAATATTGTAGTTGAAAAAATTAAATACAATATTTAATAATTCGTGTCTTGAATCTGGAAAATTTAAGACGACATCCGTAATATAAAAATGTTTTTACTCAACCCACTGCACGTAATTCAATCAACACATATGTTTACATTAGAAATTTATATAACTAATTACTTAATTTCAATTTTCTTTATAAATTTATTAAACGAGCAAAAATAATTACTTTTTTAATTATTTTTTCTACTTGATTTTGTACTTTTATGTTGTATGTTGTATGTTTAAATACATGCATAATTTAACATTCTAAGGATTTGCGAATTGAAACATTGAAAACTGTTAGATGCATTTTTCTTATCATATATTAAAAAGACTATTGCAAATAGTTATGAATAATATATAATATTACGAATCATCCAAAATACTTATTTAAATTTCATATTTAATAATAATTAATTAATATTAGTATCGTAATAAATTTATCTAAATATATAAATTACGTAAGTACGTAAATATATAAATATGTAAAAGTATCAACATCAAGAATGATAATTGATTCAACTATTATATTTCATTTAATTTAAAATATCATTTGCATTAAATTATATTACTTTCTAATTAACTAAATATTTTCTTCTTTTATAAAATAATTATTTATTTTTATGTCTACATATAATACTGTAAAAAGAAGTAACTAGACATAATTCAACTAGAATGTAAAAGTAAGAGATTTTTCTTATGTTAATAACATTTTTAAATGATACTTAATTTATATTTATTTTTATAATCGAAATTTAAGAATTTTTTATGAGTAACAAAATACACATTACTTATTGTATCAATAAATAACTGAAATAATATACTGAAAATGTATATATATCTAACATAAATTGTTCATTGATTCAAAGTTTAGTGTAGATTAATACTAATGCACACCTTGAAATCTATGATTACAATTAAAATTTAGTTACTGTTGAAAGTCCGTACAATAAACCAAAGTCGCGGCGTTGACCATCGGTGTTTACGAATATAAAAGTGCGATATAAATGCAGAGAATGAGTGCTATGGACTGGAAACTAGACGTTTATTGTTAGAAAAATCGAGAACAATATTCAAGTGAAATGTTATATTGCACATGGTCATATCTAAAAGACATTAACGTGAAGTGATTAATATTGAACTTAAACGACAGGATTGAAGACAATATGTATAATATCTCGTATTGAAACTACTTGCTAAGCTCGATAATGGATTCACAGACTACCTGAATCAAGGAGTGAGAAGGATAGAATCAAAGTGCATGTGTAATTACACTTGTTATCATAGAGCCCGGTCTAGACAAGGTAAGGCGACTTCTCGGCTTCCCTGCGCTCTGCCTACGGCAAAATTGGACGCAGAGTGACCACAGGCGTGAAAAAGTTTGCCTATCGGTTGAAAAAACAAGGAAAGAAAACTCAGTGCACCAATGACAATTAGTGTAACATATTGCCGATCGCAGGACGAATAGGAAAAATCGAGTGAAGTGGTGTCAGTGTGCTTGTGGTTGTCTTCGATTAACGTACAATCTTCACTTGGATTTCAAAGGGAGAATTCTGGCAGTAGCCGCAGCAAGGAACGAAGATTGGTTAAGCGCCGCCGTGAATGGTTTCGAAGTAGACGCACTCCCTACATCAGAAATGAGACAAGTTTGTCAACACAGGGTTGATAGTACCAGCCATTCAGTTCGAACGTAGGTAATTGGAACGCTGAGGCCTTGTCACCAACATTCGAAGGATCAACGAACTGCTGCAATCCGCTCGCTAGGGGTAGGATCGTGGACCTTCTTGGGACTACTTGGGAAAGAAAGAACGTAGGGTCAACTTACAATTGAACCTTGCAACGCAATACAGGTTTGTTAGATTCACCTTAGTTAAAAGGAGCTTAGCTGTACAGCGGATTTCAATTACCATTGATTCTCCGTTTACGCGTCAAAACCGTTATCGATTACCATTCGCGGATCATTTTCAACATCTACACTAAAATCTACAAGTAAAATATTACACACACAAACAACCACGCACAAATAATTAGAAAACAGCACACACACATGCTTAATGACTTAATCAATCCTACCACCAATATCAGTCCTATTATATCCACACTCTTTAACATCAGAGAATGCATACATTAAAGCAGGTGAAATTCCCATCCATAGGCCGATGATTCAAGTAACGCTGAGCCCACGAAAGCTAGGTAAAGGATACCTACACAGTTACAATAACAAACCTTTTTTTAAATAAATCAAAATAATAACTCCGTATGGATATTTAATTTATATAAATGAAAAATATAATTCGTTTTATCATTTAGAAAAGTAAGTAGCTTCTTTCTACAAGAATATTATTTTCAATTTTTAATTGGAATTATTAACTATTTACGAATATTATTAACTATTTATGAACTTATCACAAACGTAAAATTGAAATGTTACAAAAAAGCTTATCTATTTAATCTTATTATTAAAATTGATATAAATAAAATCTTAAATAAAATAAAAATAAAAAATAGTTTTTATTTTATGTCCTTTAAAATTTAATAATACTACAATACATTGAACGATATTTTAAATTTTAAAGAATCTTTATCTTAAGCTCAAATATTTTACATGTCAAACTTAAAATTAAATTAAATTAATTTGCATTATTAAATAAAATCTTCCAATGTACTGTAAGCCTTGGAAAAATCGAGATAATACTTTACTGTTATAATTATAAATTTTTACAACCAAATAAAATTTTTTATATGATTTCAGGATAATCTTAAAAACATTACAAATTTGTTTTAAAAAAATCAATATTTAAGCATAATACTGATATTAATAATATAAAATTTAATTATAATAATTCTCCATTTATTAAATTATAAAAAAATACACATTTTTTATTGTTTGATTTTTTAATGACATTTGAAATGATTTTACTAGCAAATATTATATCTTTTTATATTTTTAAATATTCTGAATTAATTTTTAAAAATAACATTTGTAAAAATACAGTAGAAAATTACATAAAAATAAATAATTGATTTTTATTATAAAAAGTATTATAAAATCAAGGTTAAATTACTGATATTTATCAATTAGAAAGACATTGATGTCTTTGACTCCGTTAAATAAATCCGTTGCGTGTTGTTATCTATGCATCCATTAGATATCATTTAGAAAATAATTTAAATTATCATTTTAACAATTATCATCGATCACGATCTAAAAACATTGTTAAAATAAAATATATTTTATCAATAACAATGAACGTACCAAAATAAACATACAGTTTACAGATATCATGCAAATGATTAACTCCGGTAATATAAAAGAAAATGATAAAAAGCCACGGAAACAAAACCTTTTATCTAAGACGCTAAGTATATTCATAATAAAGAAATTCCAATCACAATTGCAATAGTTCTGTTTATCCTCTGCCCTCTAATCTATTATCGCTCTTTAATATTATGACATCGAATAACAATTATAATGACTGACTTGATTAATAATAAATAATCTTTTATTCGAAACTGAATTAACAACTTATTTGTGAGCTCTCAGAAAGAAAAATTTTCTGCCGCTTTGCAATTTCGGAACAAAGAAAGTGATGTTTTATTTCAATAAAATGGAAGAAGCTGAAACATATACAAACAATACAAAAAAATAAAGCTAGACACCAGATCATATATGAAAAGAATTTGCTCTATGTCTTATTGCAACTAAGTCTGTACATAAAGATAGTAATATATTTTACAATACTTATTATATTCTTATAACGGTGTCTTTTTAATTTTTACTTTAAATATTTTTTTAAACAATGAAATTAAAATAATTAAAAAATTATAATTACAATAACCATTTTGCTTAATGAATATATTCTTAAAGAAAATATTCTTAAAGAATATAATAAGATATATTATATATATTATTATACAGTTATATGTATAACTGAATAATTCTTAAAAGGAAAATTTTTTGTTAAAATATTGTTTGATATTTAATGCAATAAATTTGTCAAAATTATATCTACATTAACAGTAATTTGTATTGAATAGGAATGATCTACCACGAAAATATTTACAATATTTAAGTAGTTTATTTTAGTAATATCTATAGGCATAAATGAAATGGTTTACAAGGCATTTAATCTATATATTTATTTTTTAATAAAATGCACTTAAAATTCATAATTAAATTATTTCTTATATTTATGATATTAGTTTCTTTGATATAATAAAATGAATTATTGTTTTCTATATAAATAAATAAAAAATAGACAAGAAACAAGTAACAATAACATTAACATTATACGATAATTTTCTTATCATAAAATAAGAAAATAAATCATTAATAACCTACATAAATAAATACAAATGATATGATAACATAAGTTTTCTTACATGTTAATTATTATTTTATAATGAATAATGAAAATAGTATTTAATAATTTTATAATGAAAATAGTAATAAAAATCGAACCAATATCAATGCGTCAGTAAGCCTTAAAAATGAATTAAAACTAAGTTTTATCTTCAAACTTTTCAATGAGATATTAGCGGTATCTCCATCAAATTCGAAATTCAAAAAAATGGTATAATGCAATATGTATAATTGTAACAAATAAGGGTTAAATATAATACAAATTAAAATTAAATATCAATTTTCATACGAAAGTAAAAAATCATTAAATTTAGTTATTTCCAATATAGAATCTACTTCCCTTCAGCTTTCATTATTAAGCTAATTAAATTATTAAAATAATTATTCATACATATTGGGAATGAAAGGTGCATTTGTTTTTCATTTTCAATCAACAGTCGGAAATAAAAAAAGAAATTTTTCGCATGCGTGTTAATTTTAATGAGAAATCACTCAGGCTTGAACTCGACGAGAAGAAGCAATTTTTTACAAGGTGAATAAACTTGTTCAACACTATATGCACAACTATGTCAACAATTCTTTATTACTATTATACATATAAAGTATGGAGATAAAGACGATGAAGAAAAAGTATCAAAATTACTCTTATATTGGGACATTATAAAAATTTGTTTGCCGATCATAAATATATATATTTGCATGTATCTAAAATTAGGTTTTCATCCACATAATTTTTGTATCTTGTGGAGTATCGAATAAATCGTACACTATAATTACAATAGTAAATATCAATTTAAATATTTTCTTTAACGATATTGATTATAATTAGCTTGACTGAAAATTATAGTTATATTAGATATTAACTAAGCATATTTACGTTTTTAATATATTTGCAAGTTCAGTCTTTTCTTGCATCTAAAACAAACCAAAATTTTTTTAGTATTCACATATTTATTTAGCAGATTTACTACTTTCCTTGCTAAACAGAGAAGTGTAAATATATAGTTATGACTAAATACTTTCGGAATACTCAATTGAACGTTCTTATGCATAGTACGAAAGTCAGTGGTATTACCCGTTTAAAAATATACATGAGTAAATATACTTTTTATAAATGAGTTTGATATTCACCATCTCCTGTGAGTGGTCTTAAAAATTTAAAAATCATAGATTTAATTAAAGAATTAAGCGAGACTAATTTAGGTGAAGGAACCCATTAATCAATGTCCGTTATCTTCCAACTTCACTAGAAAAAAAAAATAATAATAATAATAATAATAATAATAATATATAATATATAATATAGACCTCTATACTTATGCTAATTATAAATTAACACTACGTGATGAAAATCATTATTGTCTAAAGTGTATCGGTAGCTGCACTAAATTTATATATTCAATGTGATATTTTTTTTCCTCTAGTTCAGCAAATGTTACTCGATGTATCGTTTACTATAATTTAACATACGTCGCACGCACACAAAAGTCTATGATTATTGAGCACTTAATTCTGAGCACATTTACAAGAGACAGTTTATATTCATTTTATGTGAAATAAAAATAATATGTCATTATACTATAAAGTCTTGAGTTTATTTCATACAAAATAAATAGACATGGAACATTTGCACACGACGAGCTATTTCGTCGCTTAATAGGATCGACTTTATTGCATAAAAGTAGTTATGTTAATTGAAATAATTCACTATAGTCTACTGTAGCATATGTGTAGATGAACATTGAAATTGTTTCACGTGCCTGCTTTCGTGATATAAACTTTTCTCTTGCACTCGTCATGATTCTATTGTTTTCTTTTCGATTATTCAAATGTAAAACGGATTACTTTAAATAAAAAATAAGGATTTTGATGGTGCCATTAATACAATCGACTTCTTATGTACATAATATTATCGAATGCAATATCAATAAATTACACCATGCACACATTCTGAAAGTGATCAGTTCACATACAATTATACATAGCGTAAAGCTCGTTCTCCAAAAAATTAAATTACAAAAATAATTTATATATATATATAAATAAAATACATTTAATTAACGTAAGTACATGGGAATTAATCATTCCGCCGAAAGAATCAGCAAGATTAAAGCAATATTAAGTCTCAGCCAAAAATCACGTCAACAAACGAGTGAATAAATATCAACTTTCTTGTCGATAATGCAAAACAGTCCAATGAAATGTTTCTACAAGCGGCGTAAAAAGCGTGTGAGAAAAAACTTAGCGTCATGTGAAATCGAGGGCAACTCGGCAGGAGATGGACGCATTGCCAAGGTCGCGGTTCACCACTGCAAGTGCATTAACATTTACTCCCTCAACATATCCATACTTGCAGGCATATAAGAGCCTTTTATGTTTACCAGCTTGTAAAAAGCAACAGCATCAGTAACGTTATCGTTGCCCTCGTGATTTCGAAACAGCGAAACGAATACGGGAGATGAGCGTCTTACAGAAGCAGCAGCAAACAGTTAAGTATGATTCGAAACCAAATAAAATTCAAATAAATATACTTCCTAGATTTTCTGTGATGTGTATAAAAAGAACTTTATAGAATCATAATTCCATTTATTCACACTGTGATATTCAAAATTAATATTAAAACTACAAGGAATTTAAAGGCAGAGTTTTCTACTTCGACAAAAAAGCAATTATCTTTGAACTGAAATTCAATCGCCTTAAGGCACTTACTAATGTAGCTTGTTAATTTATATTTATTTTATTATCCCATATGAATAAATTGCAATGTTTAAAAAATGCATTTCCATAAAATGTAAATGTTAATAATAAATATTTCAAACAATTAGTTACGTGCAAAAATAATCTCGTTGTGTGTTCAACTCCTACATATTACAACATATATAACTTCATTACATCAATTATTGCTCTAATTAATAAATAGCTTTACAGCAATACTTCTCTTTTTGTTTTAACAGTCATATAACTAATTCACAAAGGTTTTCTTGATACCTTTTCATTTATTTAATAATGACATCACATGTGATGCAAAGATATACAATGTTCCCAATATTTATTGAAACATCTCTTCACAATATTATATAATTCAATTCGAACAAGCTTTAAAAATAAAATGTCTTCAAAAGAAACAGCTAATGATAAGACATTCTGATTATATATATATTGCGGGAAGGAAACAACCTTTCGATTTATCTTTACTTTATAATTTACTTTGTTTTACCACATGCACGGTATAAGTAAGCACGTAAGACCTATTTATAATTGTCCGATACAACTTTAAACAATCTATAGTTGCTTTCGACTTTTATGTAAATAGGATGATAAAAGTCATTTGTATTGTAGAAAATAGGCTGTTGCTGACGTCTATCCATAATATTGAGTATACAAGCATAAGTAAACTTAAATGAAATAAAATAAAATAACACAAAATCTTTAAATTTAATTCCTCAATCTAAACATTCAGCTTTTAAATATTACTTACTGATACTACCTTTCATTCTCATCAAAGTATATTCATTTCCACTTTGTAGAGTATTAATATCGCTAACTTCACTGTGTAGAAGAGTTTGAGTAGGATGACGTTTTACGACGCAATGAAACTAAGTTTACATATAAAATTTATCATCAATGAGTCTGTAGGTAAATTCAATATTATTTTCCAATTACCTGTTTTCTCGCGTATTCATTTCGCGTCAATATTAAAATGCTCATTAACATAAATAAAACATTAGTTAGATCTTAATAATTATATTATCGTTTGTTTGGAATTTTTTAAATTAGAAAATTTTACGTTAGCTAAAAATAAAAATTCTAACCATCTAATTATCTACATATGATAACTGCCTGTTTAGTTTTATGTGTAAAATGATAAAAAATTTCCATTATAAAATTATTATTCTATAAATTAAATCCTTATATTTAAACATATAATTGAATATTCAGTAGAATTATATAATTAATTATAATTTATAATACGCAAAAATGAACCAAACAATAAGTTCATGAGCCTAATAATAAATTAGAGTAGCCAAACATTATTCTATATAACTATTAATCTATTCTGAATTGTATTTAAAATCTAATGTTTTAATGTAAGTTCTGTAATGTAAGTTGTAAAGTAAGGTCTTTTGTAAAGTAAGTAATGTCTTTTATTTTTTTGTATCTTCTTATCTCTTTCCTTTATAAATATAATTAGATATAATTTCTTATATCATCAGTTGTTAAATAAAAATTGAAAAAGGAATACAATATATATATAAACTATTACGGCATATTTTAATAATTATTAAAATTGATAAAAAATCAACATTACCCTTTAATTAAAGCAGAGGAATCGATATTCTTATAAAATATATGAGTAGCCACTATCTGTTAAATGAAAAAAATTATTTTAAACATTCTTTGCCATTAATTTTAAAAATCTAGCGATAATATTCATGTTTTCTATTTATTTCAAAATATTTTATGTGAATACAAGATTTTTTTATTTTTACTGTTTTGTAAAATAATTTTTCTCTTTTTCGAAAAATTCATACTTTGAAGTCACATTTAAATTGTAAAATAATTATTAAAAGCAGATGACTTTTAATGTTGCATCAAGTAAAACTGAATAAGTTTTCTTGATAAAGAATACAAGAGGATTAAAATAAAGAACTGATGTGCGATAAGATATAAAAAAGAAACAAGTGAAACAATAATTATGGTTAAGTTAAGTTAATTAAAGTTAAGTTAAGAAATCCAAGACATATCTATGAAATCTTACAAATACAGAATTACAGAATCAGAAATACTAGAAACTCATCAGAATTAAGTTAAAGACATGAGTAATTATAAACATACGATACGCATACCGATACGTATCCACACCATCTCATTAAAATTGCCTTAGACGCATAAAAGTACAGCCACAATCAAACTGCATCAATAGCCGCTTTACTGAATTGAAACTGTTTTGTCATTTTAAAGATTTAAAGAAAAAATATTTATTACGTTTTGAAGGAAGGGTTTTTATTTTGTTATAGTCTAGCAGTAATATCAACTTGTTCGAATAATATATATAATAGAATAGAAAAACCTAAATCCGATATGCTGCATTATTGAAACAAAAATTCTAGTTTTATAAATCCTCGTAATTGTGCTTCTGATTAAATCACCCTTTATATTCAAACAACGATTTTCAATAGAATAATAATCGTGAATTTCAAAATTTTATTTCAAAATAAAATGTTATCTTTAGAATGACGAATTGCAAGCTCACGTGAAAAAAATTCAGTAAAAGAGAATTCATATTGTAAATCCATTTTTACTTACTGATATGTTTTAATGTATCTTTATTATAAATTTTGACGATTTTAGTAGACTTAAGATCATAACGAACAATTATACACTTTAATACGTTATTTACCGTATCACTTTATGGCAATGTTAACTTGGTTATCATAGACTTGTACAATATAAAGAAACTTTTATAGTATCTACAATTTTTTAAAAGTCCACGCCTTCGCCATGCTTATTTCATGAATAATATCCAAAAATATAATTTCGCTTTTTACTTAATCAACTCGAATTTATAGTGATGCGTATGAAGAGGGAATATAAAAACAGCGGAATGCGACGTTCAGATACAATACACAAATGACTTAATAATTGTGATTATTGGTAAATCACATAATGAAAATGCACAAAAGCAATAACAGTCTTTACGTTTGAACCCAACGTCAGGGAAAAAAACAGAATGGTAGTGAAATAAGCGCACAATGATGCGATTGAAAATGCAGGACAGAGGCGCCCACACGCGACGATCCAATCCTTACACCGAATCAACGAACAACTCGGGTTATTAGTAATTCACAAGCTAAACAAAGCTGCAAACAAGCAAATGTAAACAAAGTCCCGGTAGTGGGGATCGATTGGCTATTATCAGGCTTCGAGGGTCATCCAGGAATTGAACGGCACTCCGTTACCCGTCATAACCTAGTTTTTTTCAATCACGGAGATTGTAGATTCGCGAGGACAAGCAGTGCGCGTCCTTCAATCGGTTGCTACCAGGCTCCAGCGGGTGTTATCGAAAACCAACATCGACTTCGGAATTCTTAGCAGGATTCGGTGACTACCGCAAGGAAGAGGCTCAGCCGATTGATTCAATTTACGTGCTTTTTCAATTTAATTTTGGCCCTCAGTATGACCAAACTATAATCCCACGGTCTTGAGCGACTTTAATTCAAACAAGTAACATTGTATGCTTCGGATTAATTATTAAAATTCAAGTTCTAATATCATCCAGAAATCATCCAGCGAATTCATTGCGACTTGACATTAAAACTTGTATGGGAAAAACTGACGCAACAGTGACTGCGTGAAAGGGGGAAGGTGCATTTTCTCTTTTTTGTTTTTGTCGAGTTTTCGACGGACCGGTTCTTCAAGTTTATATATCTGCTTTTCTTTTGCGGCCGATAGAAAATTATTGATGCGCGCATAATTTCTCTTAGCGATTACATTCCATTAATTTGTATTACTTTTTCCAATTTCCCGCCTCCCGCCCAAACGCTATCTTAAAAACACATTTCCTACTTTGGTAGTACTGGATACTGCTCAATATAATTATCGATACATTGTGATTTGTTTATAAATTCAGTATTTTGCACAAAACACGCCTACATATTCAAAAGGTAATTGCACATTTTTATAACAATTTTTATTTGCACAAATGACTTTATTTTATATTTATTGAAATATGTATATCAAACAAAATACTACTACTTTTTTAACACAATTTCCATTGTGTGAAATATTGAGCACTTGAAAATTTGCTTTAGATCTATTAAATTACAATTTATTATTGTTTCATAGTTAATCTAGCAATTAAGGTGAATTTTAAAAAATACTACATTACGAAAAACTTATAAAGTCTACTAGATAATTAATAATTATATATTAAAGTATGTTTTAATTGCAAACACTTTAAACATTGATTGTTTCTTCATTAAACTGTTTTACAATTCTTTGTAAAAGTAACTTTCAAATGAAAATTATTTTCGAGTCAACATCATTCCGACATTTAAAAAATTCTTTGAATAGTAAATATTTTAAAATATACTTCGTTTACATTTATATTATATTGAATCTGTGCATAATTTTAAAATCAATTTTAAGATGATGAAAAACGGAAAATACAAGTAATAATTTATAAAATTGATTTTATTAAAAACATATAAAACAGAGATTTTGTAACTACTCTAGATAATGTTAGAAATTTTAAATTACTAAAATTTCTATTGATTTTAATCTAAGATTGGTAACTAATCGAGCATATTGTAAGATATTGAAATTTATTTAAAAAAATATAAATTCAGCGACCAAACTTTACATCGAATTTTTATATATCTTTTTAAAATTTACAGTTTTACTACACTTTCACCATTAAAAGCTTTTATTTTTTAAATTTTGTTAATAAATTAATTTTATAAAAAATTAAAACTAAATAAATTTACGTAAATTATTTTTGTTCGCTTGATGAAAAATGAATTCTATGAAGCTAAATAAAAATAGGCTATTATGTTATTATTATTGGGTTATTAATTATTATTAATTATGTTATTAATTATTATTGGGTGCATCTACAAGAGCTTTTGACAATGCGTTCGAATAAAATTTGAGAAATATAACTTATAGTTCTTAGTGATTTTAATAAGTGTTTTAGTATTAAATGCTCTCGTTTAATATTTTACGCTGATGCTACTAAATATGTGTCATGAAACCATGGCTTTGAAAGTTCAACAGCAAAAGTTTATTGGATTGTTTTAATGAAAAATATTTCATAGAAAAACATGGTAAAATCAGAAAATACGACGTAATTAAATACTTCATGTGATTCATCATGTATAAACCGCATAATCTTTTAAGTTGACTGAAGCTTCTTTACAAAGAGCACATCAAAGAAAATATCTGTTTCAAGTGTAGTTTGGTCTCACTTAAGTGCTAAGCGTACTAAATACTAAAATTACAAATATAGTAATCAATCAAGCACATTGTTTCTTTATTTAAAAATTCTTTCCTTTTTACAGTGAATAGTTATCAAACAATGCATATTCAGTGATGAGTAACAACATATATTTATGTAACAGCATATAAGGCTTTCTAAATAGTTATCGTTTAGATAAAAATACACAATTGTTTAATTAAAATCTATTGTCATGAGTCGAAACAACGGCTTTAATTCATTTAATGAAAGTTAATGCAATTGTCATATGTATTTTATCCGAATTAATAAGAAATAGAGGTATTATATTAATTTACCGTAAAGATATATAAAAATTAAAGTAAAATTATTCGATTGTATATGTCGGTAAACTGTAAAAACATAAATATATATATATTAACATCATTCGTAAAAAGTTAGTTTAATGTTGTATCGTATAATTAAGAATGATATAGAAATAACAATTATACATAAAATAAACAAAATTACATTTTCACCAATTTAGGCACTATTATACATATAACGAATATACTGAACTAATTTCGATGATTTAATAACTATAGGTAGATTTATTATATCGTAACAATTACTTATATATTGTCGATAACGTTATTTTAGCTCTATTAATTTGTATTATTATATAAACTTTGGATTTTTAAAGATTGCTTCTTAACCTCCTTCCTCGTTGCTCATAATTAAAAATATTTTTCCATTAAAAAATCGTTAATAAATACACTGACGCAATCCAATTATCCAAAGATAAAAAGATTACGGATTATTGCACACATCCGCTATTTTCGTTTCCCTTCTTTTCACTCGTGCAACTTGATGTAAAAATAAAAACATAGTTACTTAAAGAAATTTTAATACTTCATCGACGCAACGTGTGCTAAGTTTCACTCTATTTACCAAAGTTTATATTGCATGCGGTGCAATTACTTCGGAAATGTATCTGTATGCGCGTGCGCACTTCCAAGCCGCCAATACGTCCGTGATATCCATTTCATGATGGATTATGTTTAATCATATATGTCCACGTGCTGAATCGCTAAAGTTCACTCGTCGGTTGATGCCTTGATGAACGGCAAAATCGACATTACGACATTACAATTGTTGCAACAGAATAACAAAATATATTCAATAATGTGCTTTTGATTTTGTTCAACTTTGTTCCTTGTAAATTTTTGTTAAAACAATTCAGTTCAGAAATCCATATCATAAACCAAACGTCGCGCCGTCGCTGTATAATTTAACCATCGGTGTTTATGAATATAAAAGTGCGGTACAAAAGGAGAAAACAAAAGAACATGTAGATTCGAAGACTAAAAGTTTATTACTAGAAAGATCAAGAACAATATTCTACTGAAGTGTATAGTGTACGTGGTCGTGCCTAAAAGAAATTGTGAAAGTGAAGTGTTTTATATTGTACGTGACCGAAAATTGAACGAACAGATGACAAGACAATATTCTGAATGTTAAGTATGGAAAATGGCTAAACACAATAATTATCTTATGATCATCGAGTTCGGTCGATCCCTGAGTCAAGGCTCAAGTAGAAGTAAAGGAAAGTGCACATACGATTGCAATTGTCGCCACATGGTCCAGGCTAGATAAAGTAAGACGACTTCTCGGTTTTCCCCGCACTCCCTACGCAGTGACCTTAGCAGTATTGTGACCACAAACAGTAAGGACAGAAAACTCAGTGCACCGATGACAATTAGTGTAACAAATAGCCAATCCCGGAGCCAATGGGAAAAATCGAGTGAATTAGTTTCAACGGGGCGGCGAAAAGTTGTGATGAGAACTGTGAGTGCGGAGTGAGTCTCCGTCACATTAGTGCGATTTTGGTTATCTGCAATTAATGTACAATTTTCACTTGGATCTCAAGGGGAGAATCTTGGCAGTAGCCGCAGTAAGGCAACGAAAATTGGTTAAGCGCCGCCGTGAAGGGTTTCGAAGTAAACGTACTCCCTACAGCTGAACTGAGGCAAGTTTATCAACTTATGGTTGATAGTACCAGCCATGAACTGAAGATTTGTCAGCTATCAACTATTGTCAGATACCACTACTGAAGATTTGTCAGCAACATACGAAGAGGGAAGCTACCCTCTTCTGCGTATTCGCGCCGGGTCAATGAACGGCTGTAAACTGTGTTCGCACGGGGCAACGCCAGAGATCTTCTTGGGATTACTTACGCAGTACGTAAGAGAAAGAAAAAAAATAGGGTCATCGTGCAATTGAACCCTTAACACAAAGAGGTTTGTCATTCCAACTCAGTTTAGAACGGGTTAAGCCGCACGGCGGATTTTCAAATACGATTGATTGATTCTCCGTTCACACTTACACACAACCACGCAGTAATAATTGTACCATCCACTGTATACATCAATAGATAATTTATTATTAAATAATAGTATCAACACACACACATATTTAACGATTTAATCAATCCTACACTATGAAATCCCTATCAGTAGGCTGGGCTGAGCCCACGAAAGCTAGGTAAAAGATACCTTAACAAATTCTTTTTAATTGGCATTAGCTGTAAGATTATCCACCCCAATCTGAATATTGTAACAATAACAAATGTTCTACAGCTCTTTGTTCGATTCCTATAAAATCTAATATTTAAATTATCAACATTTATTATTAGAGCACATAGAAAACGCGGTTTTGAATATTTCCAAATATTCTAAGAAATAATAATTAAGTAAAAAGTAATTAAAAATTTCATGTTATAATAATTCGACATAGTTCAATCTAATTCGGTTTGCCTAAAATATAAAATAGAGATCTATATCTGATCTACTGACTAGACATCTATTTAATATTCTTTCGAATTATTTATAATAATAAATTAACACAATTTTATTAAATTCGTTTTAAGTTAAATTTTTCTTAAAATGGCTTTAATTTCTTATTATAAATATCTTTAAGAAGCATATACTGTTAATATTTATATTAGTGTTACATCTCAATATTTTAAGAAAAAAAAATTTGTCTTAATCACTCTTGTTAAAATTACACGCTTTATTTTGTGAGATACGTTTTAAGATACGTTTAGAAAAATATTATTAAAAAGGTCGACAAATTAATGAAATATGGTCAAATTATCTAAGATTTTATAAAAAGAAGTTAAAATATTCTTAGAAGTAACAATCATAAGAAATATATCCGATAGCAAGTTTATGTCTATATAATTTTACATCAACATAATGAATACTTATTCAAATTTATTAAATAACAAATTAAAATAATAGACGGTAATGAGCGTAACACTTATACCTGGTGTCATACTAAAAATATTAAATCTTTATTAATATTATTAATATTAAATCATTAATATTAATATTAAAATAATATTAAATCTTTATAAAATATTAATCTTCTCATTTATAGTTAACGTTTCTCTCGAAAGATTGCAGCATGGTTTAAATATAGAATAATATAATAATAATTGAACCAACCTTTTGGGTAGTGTGATTGATGTAGACTCCTTTTAACTCGTCTTCAGTCGATAATTCCGTATTCGGACTATTTGGAGGGCTCTTCGGACTGAAAAATTAACGAAAAATTAATAATTAATATCATCCAATTAATTTTTTAATTATAATTTATCTATGTCTAATTACAGATAAATTTTAATTATGAATATTTTTAGTAAAGCCCTATTTCTTTATAATATTATTGAAAATGCAGAAATTTCAATGAGATAAAATAAAATAATGCAATACTTATCATTTCATTTTAAATATCTATTTTAATTATAGGACAAAAAGTAGGTTGTCAATCAAACCTAATGATAATATAAGCCCATGCACAATAACGAAATAACGTTCACAGAATTTTAAAATATACATCTTGTATTAATGAATGATTTACATTAATTCACTTATATGTAACTAGAATGCTGCTTTTGATTGTTCGTTAAATAACTCGATGTAATTTATTTTAATAGAAGACTACGGGGAAAGATTGTTATGATTGTACATTTTTATTTAAACGCGTTTATTTAAATACTCGTATGTATCCGATTCTACGCATCTCCCATAAGACCTATCATTTAGGTAATTGAGTTAAATAGAAAATGTTATATTTAACTCAATTTATAATGTACACAATGCATGAAAAAATTCGTCTTGATCTTTTTCACCTTCGTGACTGTTTTTGAAAGATTAATTAGAATGTTAACTAAATATAGTCAAAATATTAAGTAACGAATGCTCGAAAAAAAATTTAAAGTAATAATATCTTCATTAAAATGTTGATTACATTAAGCATTGAACTAACGTATACATTTTTATCATTAAATTTTTCAATGTTATAAAACATTCATAAATTATTATAAATACAATTTTTAAATAAGTATACTTTATATGCAAAAAATATAAATGAGGTAATTTTAATTCATATTAAAAAATATTAATAATATAAATTAAGAAATATACGTTATTGTGAACAATTTAAGCCTAGTTACTTTTCATATAATTATGTTATAGCAATATATCAAATTTAAAAGAAACAATGTAACTCTTCATTATTTATTTAATAACTATAATTGAAGTAAATGTTTATTTCTCTACATCTTTAAAATAACTATATCGAACTTGAAAACAAAATTTTTTATGATTGCGCTTTGCCTTTTACAAATGTTAGACTGATTCAGCAAATTAACATCAAATAAACTGAATGTTGACATTTTGGAAAGAGGTCTTATATTATGCTTAACTGTATATTTCATACACAGTTCATATTCAATTTATAATTCAAATCAATTGAAGAAATATAGGTTGTTGACAAAAATAAATAACATTATTTTAACGATTGATCGTGTACATAATACTTTCTTTTTATCGATCAATCTCTACTTCGTATAAACGCTAATTATAAATGCTCAGTATTTAAATCTTAAAATCTAACTTATAAAACAATTTAAATATAAATTTAATAAAGCTGCCACGAAGTAACTGGTCGGCGCAGATCATTTAATATTAATAAAATTATCCTCCCATTCATGGAAATTCACCGGACCAAGTCCGAATAACTATATTAATAATAGCTTACATTGTATGGTTATACTTTATCAAGCATTTTTAAAAAGCCAAGAGAAAATTTAACAATCATTAAAGTATTAAAAAAATTAAAATTAAAAAATTAAAAACATGTACGTCGATGAATTATTAAGTTGGTCTAGCATGCTAGAATGTCTGTCGCCTCCTATACTTCACTATCTATCGCTGCTGCAAGCCTACAATTATCGACTAATTTAAGTTAAATAATCGAATAGTTTAAAATACCTAAGCACGTTCTCACCTGTCACGCGGAGTATCACGCCGCGAGGACGCGAGAGAGTGCCTGGCCGAGGAATGGGTCGAGTCTCTCTGAGCATCCCGCAGGAGTCGCAAGAACTCCTCACCACCACTGCCAAAAGGTAGTGGTGTAATTCGGTCGATCGGGGTTGGACACAACACCCATGACTCTGCAAAAAATAAGCAAATTTATACGATTAATGGTACGATTTTTGTAACACTTGTTTTGTGTCTTACACAAAACGGCAGTTTTTTTTTAGAGGTAACCTCAAATAATAAGTAAGTCAATCCAAGGATTCACACTACACCAAATAAAACTTAGCTGATTACTACCTTCTGCGAAGAAATTATATTTACATAATATTAATAAGTGGCACGTTATTAATTCGTATATCTTACATTTGATGATCAGCCGTCATCAACTTTTAAGATTCTCTAAGCAAATCGCAATAATACCGTAATATTACTGATTTTGATGAATGTTAATGATTGATATTAATTTTCCACTTATTTATTCAACATATTTTATATGCAATTTCCAAGTTCTATTGATAAGTAGAGGTATATACAGTCATAAAACTTGAATACCGGCCATTTTATAATTAGCCGAGAAAAACTACGACCCTTTAAATGAACGATAAATATATCCGATCTATTTGAAATATATTAAAGAATCGGCGAATTTTTATGATTAAAAATTTGTTGCGTGATACAAAATATTAGAAACATTTTTTTTTTTTAAATTTTGTAAATGTTAATTAAAAATGAATATTTTATTTATATATTACAAAGAGGGAACTTTTTTTCCTATTCTTAAACAATTTTTTATTAATATTGTCTAGCTTTTATTTCACGTGTTTTTTAGTCGATTTTTAAATTTATATTCACATAAATAAACAATTTTAATAAATATATAATAATTTACAAAGAATATCTATGTAATTTTTAACATATTGGTAATGTCAACTTTGTTTAGAAATTACTAAAAAGATGTTAGATGCCAAGGTTTTCAATTTTTTACCAACTTAATATTCTTTTTGTCAAATTTTTAAAAATATTTTCAAATACTTGATCTTCTTTCATTAAAGCATTCTTATACTGATCATTCATTTTATATTTCGTAAAACAATCAATTTACAAAGGAATCAGTTTGTCAAGTAACAATTCTCTTCGATCATTAAATGAAAAAGGACTATTATACATTAAAAAATATATACAAATTATACGTATATACAAATTATACAGTAACAACTTTTACAATGTAACTTGCATTTTATTATTTGAAATTAAAAATGTTAATTATAATTTTGAATTTCGTCAAGTAATGAAATATATAATCAAATCTAGTCCTTGAAAATGTTTGATATAATAAAAATTAATAAAATATTAATTTTAGTATTAAAATAAAAAAATTAAAGGACACAAAATATAGACTGTAGTTAAGTATAATTCAAAATATTTTTAAAGGATGACTTTAAAAAATATTTACTTAGCTATTTAATTATTATATATCTTAAATTTAATAAATTTGAACAAATTATATAAAAATTGTTTTAAATTTGTAATGTTAAAAAAGATGTAATAATAAAATTAATGTTTAATACAATTAAAAGACGATGGATAATAAATGTTATCTTTTGTAATATATTTATATGACCATTCAGGTACATATGAATATATTAAACGGGTAAAATTATTTTATTAATATATAACGTAAAATATATTATCTATGCGAAAAACAGTATCTTCAAATTGATAATCTTTTGCATTTCCGACTGTAACATCCGGATTTTTATCACAAAAGTAAAGTTTGTATCTGTCGTTTAGTTTCGTTGATATCTGTAATTGGCATGATCGTTAATATTATGGTTTTTTGGAACTGTGTTTCAGAAAAAATTGAAATACTAAATTTCTACAAATCATAAAATTATTTAATTTTACACAGTGTACGAAGCAAATTTTAATTATAGTTTAATGTGATAATACTGTATTTCATTGTTTATTTTGAATTTATTGACTTTTTTATAACAATGTTATTAGCATTTATCATATTTTAATTTAAATATTTCAATATATCAAGTACTTGCAAAATATACGCTACCGTGAAAAACCTCATTCATCAAATGACTAAGAATTATGAGAAATAATTACTCCGATACTTAACGAAATATTTAAAATACGAAAGAGGGTAAAAGGCTTTATCCTAGCAACTGCATGAATGTATATGTTCCGTACGCTATGAATTTCATGACTAGGAAGTAGATATATACTTTTATTTTTTATTCCTTTTCATCCACAACTTTGGATAAATCAAAAGCACTCATCTGCCATTTTTCAAAAGTATGTCAACATAACTAAAGCAGTACTTACACTATAATTATATATAATACATGACTGCATGAATCAAAGAGAAATATCGATACAAGTTTCTGATTAAACAAAAACAAACCTATAGAACATACTATACAACAAGCGACAGGTTAAATATGCGAAAGCTTATCAATATTAGCTTACAAATAACTTACCTATACTCCAGCCTCAATAATATCAAATTATGTAAATAATTATAAACATTAGAAATATATTACATTGCTTTCCAAATTTTTAAAAAATAATGCCACTTTCAGAAAGTTTAATAATTCATTTAGTTTATTTATTCAATTATAATAAATTATTATATATTCAGTAATATTCTTCTAATTTAATCTTTTAATATATATTCTCTTTCTTTTGTATTGAAGTAATAATACACTTATAATCATGCGTATTTTCTGTATATGCGCAATAAAGTAATACTATCTTAATATATTGTGTTTTTAATTTAAATATTCTAATTATGTTTGTTTTATGTACTAATAAATAATTTTTAATACTTTACATACATAAATAAAATTTAAATTCTTTTAGTTGATGTAAGATTAAATGCCAAAAATAAATTGTTCGATATGAATGTTCTATGGAACTCCATTTAAATAATTCAAATTAAGTTTCATAAAGTAGTATATTTTATTCAAATAATATTATTATTTGATTGTTTCATGTTTACTTAAATTATAGCACTGTTATTATTAGAATTCGAACTGTGCATTTTCAGTTTAACTATTCCAACTTCTTATTAATACATACTAGATATTACAATGCGATACAGATTAAAAAATTAATTTAAATACGTATGATTAATCACTTAGCAATATTAATATAAATTCCTATAACATGGCGAAAAAATATAAGCAAAAAATTTAAAAGTGAAATTTATAAACGTTCCTCTTTGAAAACTTAATCCCGGCATATCCGGGGAATCAAATCATCCAATAGACTTTTACATACAAAAATAGCCGAGCACTTGGATAAAATGAGACAAACGGTGCATCTTTCTCCTCTACACTTCGTACCGGCTTGTTTTTTTGCCTTTGTTAAATACTACGATGCTTCAATTGAGGCGTCTCTTTGTACAGGAAGTGCCGATTGCGTGCCTGAGAAAACGTAATAATATAATAATGCTAATCCTTATTGTTTTTTCGAAATTTACATGCGATAACTTATCTTTATTTTATAAATAGAAATAAAAGTGACCACTTGACTGAGACATTGAAATTCTCGTTAAGATACAAAGAATAATTTTTATATTTGCGTCCTTTTAATAAACAAAGTATTTTATGAATTGTTTGACCTCATTGTTTATATAATGTATCTATCAAATTTTTAGATCTATAAAGAATTATAAAATTTAAAAGAAATTAAATAGGGAATTACAATTAACTAATTAAACAAGGAGTTATGTTGAAAGATTAATAATATTTTATATTAAAAGATCATTTATCGATCAAAGAAACGATCATATGAAAGAATTTTATTTGTTTGTTTACCAATAATTTTATTTACAATATACACTTAAACATGAATTTAAGCCACCAAGTACTTAGGATTTTCTGTTGCCTTTAATTCCCACTTTCCGAATTACGCTTCTCCACGAAATACGCAAAACAACATACAGATTGATTTCATTAAGTGGTTTCATAAAATTCGAGTCAGAAATATTAAGGATTAGTAACTTACAATCCATTTCAAGACTAATGTATTTGCAAATTCATAAAGCAAGAATATTTATTTGGTAGCAGTGAGCGAGCAAAAGAATCTAGAAAGTGACAAAGGTATAAAAATAGTAACTTATATCATACGTAGCTCTAACGTATAACAGAACGTCAAAGGCTGAACGTTGTGATCCTGTCATTCATCACGTACGAGACTCGGTAGCCTTATAAAGTAACAGAAGAGACTAAAGCCAACTAAGGAAAGCACGTTTTGTCACGTTTTGTCTTCAACTTGAAGGAAAGTGAAGTGGAGACCACATATTACTGACTTGTTGAATAGGCAACGAGATTCTTTAGCGAAATTGTCTCGTGGTTATTTGAGATATTGTACTTTTTTAATTGAGTTTGCACATGGCTAACTAAGCTACGAAAGATCTTATTAATTATTTTGAACATTTGTCAGATTCAATAATTTGCACAAGCTTCGCTCAATTATTTTAATATTCTAATTTTTATATAAGTAAATCTTCCAAGAAAACAGGAGAGAATAGCGTCAAGATTTTACTGTATACGTATATTTCACCCAAGCACGTAGATACTTTAAACACGTGATTGTAAATCAAATGCATCTTAATATAAATGGAATATAATATCTTTATTATATTCGAAAATAGCTTAATAATTAGTTGTTGGCCAAGTTTCACTTATCGAAAACTATTGTTTTTGTTCATAACATATATTATCGTTACAAATCGAAAATGACTTTTCTGCATTATATCACTCTCATCTGCTGTAATATACCTACTGAATCCATCACTTTGAACAAAATGATCAATTAACATCAGGCAGATTCGTATTTAGTCATAATTTTTATTGATTATTAATGATTTTTTAATCAAAAAATTGTTCAAGCAGTAACATTATGCAATGGATCAATGTTACTTCTTAAGTATTTTTTTCTTATAAAGCAAGAAATCATAAAAAAAGATTAAAGTCAATTTGGATAGATACCTAACAATTATAGATAGTAACGACAGAGATAAATTGAATGATATACTGTTTCCTTCTAGTTTTACACAATTAATATTTAAAAAAATATATAATACGTTACTAATTAAGAAAAATAATTATTTTTAGTTTTTACTATACGTTTACAAATATATTAATATTACGATATATACTGTACGAGATTAAAGACAATACTTTTATCATCTAGACGGATTCGTAATTTAAATTAAGAATAAATAATTTATCTGTAAAATCATTCAAAATTCTTCAATTCCATTATTATCAAAATTGAATAATTACGTGTTATACGTTTACGCGTATAATGAGCCTAAAGATGTATGCTCTACTATTAGGATAAATTGATATTTAATATCTCGATTAATGTAATTATTATACTATCGTAATTACTTCAAATTTAAAAATGATAAATACAAGTATAAACTAAAGAATTTACTTATATAAATGTAAAAAGTGTATGCCGTATGTTTTTACAATACGAACCAGCTTTCAAGATTAAATAATCGACCGGTTAAATCTACCAGAAATCTTATCATGACATTAAATAATATTGATGCACTCGCGCATTATAATTGTTTAAAAACATCTAAAAATATGAAAAACCTTTCGTTTAAAATTACCATCTTAATATAAAACCTTACTCGTGTGAAAATTGATAAGAAATATATTACAGTATGGCAAATTTGTTAAGACATTGTCTATTTTTTTAAAATCCATTGGGCACTCAATCTCAAGACTAAAAATACGCAAACCTTCCGACTTAAACATTTAACAGGTTAAAAATTCAATAAGCAGAATTATTGTGGGAAAATTTATTGCAAATAAGAAAGAAATCACGGTCAAAAAATACAAAACCGGTGGAGCTAACCTATATGCATGGAAGGAGTCGTTAAGGTTATGGTCGTAAACAATAAATTCTTCGCCAGGCGTACAACAACTAATCCCCTAAACAATCGCAGAGATGCTAAGAACTAATGCAGCGCCACTATAAGAGCAACCTGAAGATACCATGATAAGGTATCCTCCAGCGCAATTCCTTCCTCTCTTACTTTTCTTTGTTTGGTGGTCTGTTTGATAAATCTACTAATGCCTCGTTATTATTATCTTCCTTTCCATTGATCGCTAAATCAGCAATTAAAATTGCCTCGTGATTATTCGCCCAAACAACCATTCAAAGCAAATATCGTTATTTTTTGCTATAAAAAATATTGTAAATTGAAAGTTTTTTAATACAAATTACTTACAATATGGAACATTAGATTTACCTTTAAATATTTAAGCTTTTTTTATTACTATTTAAAAACCTTTTAAATAAAAGATCTTTATTCAAACAACTTTTCATTAGCTCATTTTTTGAACGCATAAAATGTTTAAATTAATAACAAAATACTTTTAAAGAAAATTGTTAATTGAAGACAATTATTTATAATGTGCACATTTGGAATAATAATTATGACTATATTATGACATTCTCGTTAAAAGATATTTATAAATCTTAGATTTATTTCAAGGAAAGACCATAGGAACACGCTTTCGCAGAGGCTTCAAATATCAGTTACGTTTGAAAACAAAGGAGGGACTCTGTAAGTGAACCTAGTGATATAGAAGTAAACTGCCAAGGATATTACTTAATGCGCATTACGATTCGATAATTTCCAAAAGCAAACCTTACGAAATAAAATAATTTATAACAATATGTAATATGTGTGTATATATATACATATACGTATCTTGTAAAAAGATTTGCAAACTCAAAAATAACAAGAAGCCGTCTGTCCCGTGGCATTCCCCAATCGAAAAACATTTTAGACACAGTAAAAGGAGGCATCGTTCGGACGAACGGCTTTCATATTCCTCGGACGAAATAACAAACAGTTACAGTGGAACACTCACCACCTTTATCTTCCTCGCCCCTCCTTTTCTCGATCTCCGGACCGTAACTAGACGTAACCTCCTTGGTTTACAGCATATGCTGCTGCAGTTGATTTCCCTCCATAGAAGGAAATGGCATTAGACATTTGGCCATACATTACTGTATACAATGCTGCTTGTTTAATTTATATGACAATTAATGTAAAGAAGAATTAACGCGTAATATTCAAGGAAATTTGTACTCCTTTGAATTTAAAAATTAAAACGAGACATTTTAACACCATCGCCATTATGATATTACTTGCTTCTACTGTGCTTCACTGACGTATTATTTTTGTACGCTATAAATTTGCGATAAACGTCGCTTTGTTGAAGGGGACAGCAAAACTTGCAAAAACCATTAAGATCATAAACAAATTGGTATAATTTTTTGAATTTACAATACAAATTTTATATCTTTACTCTTACACTTTCGGTTACAGATAATTTCTATCAAGGAACATTCCGAAAATTGTATTAAAAATTATGAATGTGATGGGAACCAGATTTAAAAAAACTGATTCGAAATCAAAACGAACAAAAATCAGGAAATTTGTTGTAAAACGTTTATTGAAGTATCTATACAAATCGTTTTATAATTTTGAATAAATATTTATTAATTTTTTAAAATATATTTTCGCGATTTTGAAAAAGAGAAAAATTGGAATATAAAAATTCGAACTTTTTTCTAATAAATATATTCCTATAATATGATATTTCGATTTACGTACATTACATAACATATTAGTACTAATAAATTTCATTGCATCTACATAAATCAACATGAATTCATTCTATCAAACTAATGATAGAATCTATACACTTTGAATTGAAAAAAAAAATTTATTTTCGAATAAAATTACTTTAAAAGTGCTGCACTTAATTATTTGAACTAATTTATCATAAATATATCGTTAATTAACGTAGAAACAAGTGTATTTTTGTTCTTGCGTTTGTAATTTAACTCGCGTCAGATTCTATTCTACCAATTACAATAAGCAAATTTCATGACGATCAAAAAGAATTAAGTCGAAAAATCTACTTCCAGCTATGGATATACTGCACTGACGCATGTAGAATTTAAAACTAAAATATATCAAACGAAAAAAATAACTAAACTAATATCATAGAATGAGGTTGTCGATTTTATTGTCAAATTTTAAGAATTAATTAATTAATTAATTAATCTGATTAATTAAAATAACGACGATTATGATTGAGTGTGTGAGTTAAAAATTACCAATCCAATCAAATAAACTAAATTTTCGATAATATGAATAAAAAAATCAAATACGCTTTAATTTCAATATTTGAAATTTTTATACTTATTCACAATCTCAATAGAAATAAAATCAGTATTTATGAATAGGATTATTAAATTTTTCTGTAAATCAAATAAAAGAGTTGATAAAACCTTATATTTTTCATTAATATCTTGTTTCGTATAAATTTTCCCGTATTATTTTATTTAATAACATTTGTACAATTTATTTATAGAGTAATTGCAATAATAACTAACAGGGAAAAAATTCGATATTTAAACTATGAATAATGATTTTGCAAAAGAAAATTGTATAATGTTATTTCACTTTTAAGCTGCATGTGCAAATAAAATGATCTTTTTGTACGTTCGACACTAATAAATTAAGCAACAAAATAGATTATTCTGTAAATTTATATATTCGAGGAACAAATGGAATTAATTCATTTTATTACTGGAATAATCGAATTTTGCGTAAAAGCTCTATTAAAGAAGAATATCATATATAAATACGCTAATTTATTGACAGTATCTAGCCTAAAAATAAATCCATTCGATAAAACACGTCCTCCTTAATCTTTCTTTCTGTTTTGCCTTTCCTTTCTATTTCTATGTATCCCAAGGCTTCTTCCTTCGTCCATTATATCTGACCGACTCTTCGATGATGTTTGCGTTGTCGAAACTTTGTCTTTGTTCGGTATTTTAATCTTCCACTTTCGAAGCATTCTTTTCCATTTTATAATCAGTCTTTTTTAAAGGGTAGGAGTATTGAATCTTACTTGTGCGCGTATATAAAAAATTTAAAATAAACATTTTTCAAGTGGAGTGTTATCTAATTAATACGTGATCTGGAGGCAAAGAATAATTTTGGAAGATAACAAAACATACAATTGTTTGTTCCGCAGCGTTGGAAGAAAGATAAATGTATATAAAATAATAATCTTTACATCTCTAACATATTTATATACCTAAGCAAAGTGCATATAATTAAGTTGTATATATTATAATAAATTACTACTATTGATTAAAAAAAAGATCATTTCCGCTAATCAATATTACGAATGTTTTCGAAACTAATATCGTGAAAGATCAATTTATTTGAATAATTGACTCGTATATAATCACATTATAATAGTTTAATTTACTTTACAATTAGAATTACGCAGTAATGGGTTTAAGAGAAAAAAATAAATATGCCGCTCGATTTGTTTCGTAAGAACATGAGGTATTAAAAAAAGTCACTTTATACTGGACAATTGAATACAAAATAAAAAAAATATCCACATTAGTGCACAGTCATTTCTTTGAATCGGAATGTTTATTGATTCAACAAATTAGGATAACAATTTTATAAATTATTGAATTAATATAACGATAATACGACACAAGAACGAATATATGTTCTATATTACTTTTTTTGAGTCGCAGATAATCGTCTAATCCAACTGAAGATAGGAACTAAGTCAATTTAGCTTTTAATATTTTCCTCGCACAATATACAATTAATTATTTATTATATTTTATCATAAGAAAAGAATATATAAACATTCATAGGCATGAATTATAATTTTTCAGTTATCTTGGATATTGAATTTAGAGCGTTTATTGACGCCATAGAAGAATGTAAATATTAGCATATTCATTATTGTTTTATTTGAATTGTCTAATTCTGAAATAGATTATAATAATAAATAAACTGGTAAACATTTTATAAAGTCTGTGACTAACATTTTAATGTTCGACGCACACTCCTAATTACCATCCTCCTCTTATATGAACTCTGAAATTAATTTGACAAAGACAGGAATGTCACGTAAATGGCTCCCACTCGATGCACGACGATTGGCGTTACAAAACAAACTTCATTACCATATGAAACGGCGAAAAAGTACATTATTACGTTATGCAAATAAGGTTCGCAAAAGGTTTCTTCAAGTATCCTCTTGGATTAAGGAATGTGTCCCGTCCCAAGGAGACTCGACCATAAAATCGCGACAATATTTACGATAATGTCGATTTATGGGCTGATATATCCACGCGAACATAAAAAACCAATCAAGCTGTTCCTGCGAGAAACTCAATAGAAATCACAGCACCCACTACCGTTCCGCTATTTAACATCCAAGAAACGACGTAAATCCTTCGCAAAGCATACACACGTACGCACGCACGCTTGCAGATAAAAATAATCGCCCTTCGTGGACTCGATAGATCCCCACGGAGTATCAAAACAGGCGCGATCAGGCAGGCGCAAGCCAGTGGTGAGAGTCGCGCGCCGATAGAAACAAAAGACAGCTGTTCTGGAGCGCTGACTCGCATCACCACCGGGACGAACTTGTTTACAGCTGCAGCCATGGCCGCCAAATCCCGCGGAAACTCACCTCCGAGCGACTCCTCGGCGGGGGCCGACTTCCCCGTGGTCGAGGACGACATCATCCTGGCAGCAAGGGTCCCAGATTCCTCCTCTCGTCGCCCGGAGACAAAAGGATCGCGCGGTGTGCGTTGGTGTGTGAATTCAAGAGTCTCGTCTCGGAAGCAGAGGAGGGAGAGGAGTGGCGGCAGCAACAACGATGATGACGACAGAGGTGGTGCTGACGGCGGTGGCAACGGCGAGGGAGGAAAAAGAGAAAGAAAAGTGCAGACTTTCCGTGATATGTTACTTCGACCGAATGCTGCGAACGAGTGACGCTCAGGCGGCTGCGCTTTGTTTTGGTGCTTAGACCGAGACCGAGCTGAGCCGACCCCCACCTTCGGGGATGCCGCGAACGTCAACAAACCGATGGCGCGCATCACCCGGCGCGCAACACCGCCCGAGTCAACGCGATGACGGCGCCTTTTCAAAAGCGTCCTCCGCTCTACTACTTGCCATACCAGACAAAGAATGAATAGCGGAATCTGACTTCAATCCCCTGAATGGACTCGAAACTTTTTCTTAGTCGGACGCAGAGACACCGGGGCTTTGCTCGCACCTTCTCGCACTTTCGTGGCACTTTACTTCCAGCTCAACCCCCACCCCGACAAATGGAACAAAAAAAATAGAGAAGAAATGTTTATTGCCCACATAAATAATAACACTTATTTCTCAAGATCTGTAGCTTCGTAATTGTCGACATGAGCTTGTTAATTTTTTCCTGCTTAAGCCTCAAATTCTCAAAAACGAGGTATGCAATATATGTAACAGTTGACAAGGGCTTTATTAGTCACGAGCTTGCCATTCGTTTTTAAATTTACGTCTTCGATGATAAATGCGTGATATACGCGAGGCGGGTGTACACGATCTAGTGTATGTTATCGATTACACCTCGTCACACGCTATCTCCAGAACTTATTTTCCGTTGTAGTTTATTTTATAGTTATTATAGAATATTTTATCTTATATAGCTGATAAATTATTTTATCCGCTACTTTGGTTCATTGCAATTGAATTACACTATCACTTTTATAAATTGCATTTCCATTTCAGTTGACGTTGAGCCGCAAATTTATGCAATTATATATTAAATTGATAGATTGGTTACAAACTACAAAAAACTGTCAATTGCATTCAAATTTTAGGCTTGAAAAGGATGAAAATAATTGTATGCGTTTATTAATCCATAGCAGCTAATTTGTATTTTATTGTTTTTTATTCTAAATATGTATTATGCACAACAATAAATATTATTGATTTAGCTAAAACAATATCAAATCAAATCAGAGCACGACTTCAACAGAATGGCTTAATAACTATAACCGATGCATAACGTATACATTCTAAAAAGTTTCCTACATTTTTTGAAAAAATATTTGTATACGTCCCATGACAAGGCATTTCATCCTGCATCATACATTACTGGGTTTACAAATTACATGTAACATAATATTTGTCTGCAAATAGACAAGATTTCCTTTTTATAATGACGCAATACCAACATTTTGAAAATTGTTAACTTACATTAAGTGTGAAATAAAATTCTTGATTAAAAACTCGTTGATTCGCTTCTATCTTTATAAAAATTTGGCAAATGGCGCGTACAATTTATTCAATCAACTCATTGAATGAATAGGTCACAAATCTTAATATACAATATTACAAATTCGTTATTTGTATTTATTTTATATTCCTTGAATAAGGCTAACGACGTTTCTCGCGACTATTTTAATTTTATATTTTTTAAATAATTTTCTTGTAAACTTAAATGATTGAAAATACCTTTCCAAAATTCTTTGATAAATTAAAAAGAAATAAATAAAATAAAAATAAAAAAAAATTCAGTATAATAGCTAAATAGTGCTTACTAAATTTAATAGAAAAATAAAGTCACTTTTTTAATTATAAAAATAATTTTAGTTTTTAATATTGACCCGATGATTTAGGCGTATGAAACATATCTGATGAAAAATATATAGTGAAATTTATATAGTAAATTTAGTAGAGTATTGATTAAAAATAATTACAATATTTATTCCCTAATATTTATATATTAATATTTTTTTAAATTATTATTATTATTTCACTTTCACTTTAAAAACTATTAGTTTTTTTTAATAAACATTTTCTGTACTAGAATTCTCTAAATGTATTATGTCTTTTTAAAAAGCAAAAGTAAGTTATTACATCTGATCGTTAAAAATAATCCATAAGACAAAGGAAGCGACAAAAATTCTTTGAACAAAGCCATTTTCTTCGCTATTTATAAGGCACATCTTGTAGAAACCGTCAATCGGACGTGAACTGAAGGTTAAGAGTGACACTTTTGCAGTGCATCAAAATGCTAAACGAAACGCAGCTGCAACCCATTAACGAATTAAAAGAAAATAATGGAATTATGAAGGAGTCGGAACGAGAGAAGTAAGTAATCAAATAAATTGAGAGCTCTTTATAGAATTCTAGTAAACAGCTACAACAAATTATAATGAGGTTATATTTACAACATTCAAATAGAATTAAAATAATTTGGTGTTAGAAGTACATGAAAATATCAAATATTCAATAAAAATATACTTTTCTTAGTTATATTTGTTAGAATTTAATGGAAATAATACGCGTTTGACGTAATGTGATTCCTCGTGCGCGTTTTTTTGGGTATGCTTTCTATTAAAATATATAAACGATAAATTTATATAAAAACATAATGAATTATGTAGAATTGTATTCTTATTATAGTGTATCTCATTTCATTATTCGACTACATTACAATATCTAAATTTTTTGATACTTAAACAAAATATAAATAGTCCCACTTTACAAAATGTTTTCTAAAATATAATTTTATTTTATTTTTAAAATGGAAAAATAAAAAAAATGATTATTCATTTTATAAATTACTTTATAATTAATTATCTAGATGACTTTTAGTTTGCATCATTATTATTTTAATCGCGTAATAAAATAATATGTTGTATAATCTTTCTGAATTATTATATATATATAATTAATTGATCTCGGTAGAAATAGCTGAATAGGCATGTAAATCATATATAGATAACGTATTAGTAAGTTGTTTTAATGCAAAATAAATAATACTTTTAAGTAACTTAAATATACGCGCTACAAAATTCGCCAACAGAGGACAGCACGCATTGATATTATCGGGGCAAGTTAACATCGATTATATATGTGCGTGCATGCAATCTAAGATATTGACGTAGTGAAACGTAATTTGACGGAAAATTTCATATGCATGTTCCGAGTATTACTATTTAATTAAAATTTCCAATTTAAATTTCCAATAATTAGTAATGCGCAAAGCATTATTTATGAAAACAAAAGTTTTATTTTAAATTAAGTCAATAATTTTTAAAAGGTAATCCATAATAGTTGCTCAATTAATTTCATATAGTATTATTAGATAATTAATAGTAATCACTAAATGTCAACTTCAATAATTGAAGGAAGACTTAAAATAGGGTAAACGTCAGGCATTTCATTTTTAATCTTTCAACATAGAAACTATATTATGTCAATTTAAATTAAAAATTAATATCAGTGCAATAACAATAATAACAAATAATAATTCATTAAAATATAAAATAAAGATGTAAATTATAAATTATATATATTTGTGAAGACTAATGTATGTACAAGTTATTAATTTTATTTATTTTCACTGGTGTATATTAAAAAATTCAGGCTAGTTTCTTAATTTTCTACAATTAAAGAAGAAAAAAGGCAAATAAATTATTTTTAAATTCAGAGAATAAGCTACGTATTTTAAAATGTAGACTGAAATAGTGTATATTTCTTAATGGTTCTTATAAAATTTTGAATGCTATTATTTATTACGGTGAACAAAAAATTATAATCTAAGTAAATATTACCTTACCCTTCATTTGAAAAAAATACAATCTGATTTATTATTTAAGTAAAATACATAATTTCATCGCTACAGCAAGTAAAATATCTATAATTGTTAACTTAAAAAATGTAAATATTCGAATTAATTGTAATGGTGAAATGTAAAAAGGTAAGAAAATTGACAAAATCAGCAGCTTTTTTTTAACTTTCGCAATTGAAATATCGTTGATATGCATCTCTAACTCTGACGTATATTGACCGTCAATTCGTACGTTGCTACAAGCACAATCTTAACTAAACGGAAAATAGAGAGAGAGAGAAGGCGAAACAAATAGTGGGAAAGGGAACAGCGCGAGAGAGCGAAAGAGCGAGTAAGTGTAATAGGCGCGCAGAAAAAAGAGAGCAAATTCAGTGAGCAACTAAGCAACGCGGCGTAGTAAAGTACGGTAGCAAAAGGCGAAGTCTCAGCTCACTTTCGGAAAAAGAACTCTGTGCACATACACATCGACAATTCCGACGTCGCAAACCACACTCGAGATCAAGTTCGCCCGAAGTGTGAAAATCGCGCGACATTATTCCGGGCGTTTTTGGATAAGATACGTTGTGCGACGTGATTATCGTCTGAAAGTTTTTGCCCCTTTTTGCACAACTTAGGTAAGTCGTGGGTGCTACGCCAGGGATACTTTGTAATGCAATAGGCATGCACGAAAACACAAAATAGAGGAGAACTACGACATGCTAGGCCAAAATCCAGTATTTATAAGTAATCACCCTATCTTGTTCTGCTTCGTTGTCTCTAGCTTGCACGCATGCCCCCCCCCCCTATTCAACTCTCTCCCTATATCTTTATCTGCCTGGCTGTCATCTATCTATCTTAATAACTCTTGTTGCGCAGCAGGTGAAAGAAGGCATGAGGCGCGAAAAAAATTAACGGCTGTTGTCATTGCGCTGCCTGGCTGATAATCATCTTTTCTTTTCTCTTTCCTTACCTCCCTTTCCCTCTACCGACAAAATGGATACCTTGAATGCATTTTCTTTTTACGGATCATACGACCGATTTCCATATTTCTTTTATCCCGGAGTGCTTGATCGCATCCACATTACGTTCGGCTGTGCGACGTGAATACGTACGCGGAAAAGGATGGAGAAAGGAAGACGCCACCTCCGTTCGGTCGGACATCAATGTCGAATAAAGCAGCAAGTGAGCGAGTGAGACAGTACAACGATCGCCGACATTTTCACATCTAGAGTCGTCGCCGACGTTGCTCTCTTCTGGTCTTTCTAGCGGACGTAAAAATCATCCCGATCGTGCAACTGTATGCACGTACATGATCTAAAGCGCACATTCACGACGACGTTTAATGCATTTAGGTATTTCGTATATTTGTTCATGGATGTTCGACGCACGCCTAGAAAATTCACGAGCCTGAAATAATGTTCAAACATCATGCATCCAAATTACGAATCTGTACGTAACGTGGCGTTATTGTTTTTTTAGGATATTATTTATGCACTTGTGTCTCATTTGAAATGTAAATTATTTATTTATATAATTTATATTTTGATAATCTTGCTGATCTTTATAAAAATACAAATGATCCATAATAAAAATGTGCATATGGATAAAAAATTTGTAAAATTTTGTGAAAATAATTATAGATCAGTTGTCAATCATCTGGCTTTTTAAATAATCAATTTATTATCTGTTACATGATACTAGGCAGTTGAATATATTGCCAGAGGTCGCGTACCCCAACAAAATAAAAGTTAGGCTTTTGATACATTATTTATTCATTTAATCGAGTGTATATATCTCTACTAAAATATTTTGTTTAAGACAAAAAGTGTCAGAAATAATTTCAGTTGATAATCTTGCATATTTAAATTTAATTTTTAAGAGTATCGTTGAGAACTAAGATTAAATTAATTTACTGTTAAAAATTCAAACTCAAATAATCACACGCTACGAAAAATTATATATTTTTTCACATTATGTCGCACGTCAACAACTAGATTTTTCTTCCTATACAATAAGTAACAATGCATAATTCAATTAGGTTATAGTTTATTAGGACATTCATTTAATACTATTAATGTACGTAAGTGAGTAATTACATTAGTTTCCGTTCTTATTTAATTCGGTCATCGCATAATTCATCTCCGATAAAAATTATTTTTACTTTTTACCTACTGTAAACAAAAATAATCATGAGAAACCTGTATCCTATAAAAGTAGATAAAGCCGACGTATACAAATAAAAAACAAACAAATATCTAGAGAGAATAAAAAATATATATAATATATATGCAAAATGGTTAGAGCAACATTGAAAAAAATGACATAATGGGACGATATTGGCTATGAATTTTATAGATTAGATTTGCAAATTTTTCTCTAAAAATTCCCAGTATTAAAATTCGATTAAAATGGCAAATTAAGCAATAACAATACAAAGGCGAACCCAAAACCACAAATTCAGCGTATTTAGTAACGTTTATATAGCTGTGAGCATACTTATCTATAAAACAGGAATGGTGTACAAGTGAGGCTAATTTACTCTATTATCCAAAATATATTAATATTCCGATACTTTCAATAAAGATTTTAGTTCTGTGTTATAATTAAATTTCAAAGACAATAATTATTTTTCCAAAAAGTAAAAAATATTTGTTTTCTAAAATCGAAAATTTTTAATTTTTTATTTTTACATTTTTACAATTGTTCATTATTTTAAAGTGTCCTTATTTATATATCGTATTTATTTATACTTTTTAACCTTCATATTAATTATTCTTTCGGATAAGATGCTCTTATATTACTACATAGATCCTTCAATTCACCTAATTTACATAGCTTATGTAGCCAGCTCTTGCATGCATACATTAACATATTGATAAGTCAATCTATTTATTTAATAATATGATAGTTAATAATAGAATGGATATTGTGTAAATTTAAATCTAACAATATAACATAAATCCGAAAATTTTCTTATTTATTCATTTTAATGATTCCATATAAAGTATTTGTATATTATTTGTGTTTTTAAATATTTTTATAAATTTTAAACAATTTTAATAAACCAATGTCAATTTCAAATGGATTTGTTATCTTTTTATTAAAGCAGATAATTAAATTATTAATTTATTATAAATTATTAATTAAAGATAATTAAATTAAGTATCCTTATAAATATTTTTATGTTGTAGTTTAAACAAGAATACAGTTTATATAGTTCAGGACAAAATGGATAATTAATAAAGATTTTGATAATTTATTAATGTTACCATTTTTTTATATTTTATTTAATAACGAAAAATAAAAGCAAATATATATACATATAACTTAAGTATAATAAATATGAGCATGAGAGGAGTGGTGTTTAGAAATGAATTTTGATATAAACGGAGGACTAAAGTAAACGATTTTACAAAAAATAATACCTATATAAACTTGATATCAATTTTAATATATTTTTATGCAATGAATTCAGCAACCATTTGATAAGTGCATAATTATTCGTGTCAACAAGTGTTTAGATCTCATCCCGCATTATCTCCTTATGAGTTATAATAACAGTCAAGCGTATACTGTAAGGATGAAAAAGAGATGTCGCGTTAGTGTCTCCAAACTCCACGAAGGGTTGACATGTACGTGTTAGTTGGGGTGAGGTGTTAGGTACGGGTACGTTAGCATATTTTTTTTTTTCTCGTACACGTATCGATGGAGAGAGAATGAGAGAGATTATTCGCTGCTTGCTTGCACGTCAATCCGAAAAGAAAGAGGTCACCAAGGTTGAGCCTGGTCAGCAACCTTCGACTTTCAGTGTCTTTTTCTCTCTTCCTCTGATCGCGCATACACAATTACATTTTCCTCGCTCTTTTCGAACTTAGCTCCACTACGTACAAACTACAATATTTTTATGATACGGCTTACGAAATGAATTTCGACCTCGACTTTCACGACAATTTGCTATTGAATTTAGTTTAAGCGATACGCGATTCTTCATTCACCGTTTGAAAGTTAAAGGCCTTTAATTTATGTATTCCAATTAGAGGCTTCTTTACTTTTTATCATATCCGCTATTCAGTAATTTAAATAACTTAATATTCCATTTGTTTCATATTTTCTGTAGCTATTTATTATTCAGTGTTTTAGGTTGAAAAAGATTGGGCATTTAAATTAGGTTAAAAATGTTGAAATGCTTTTTAAAAAAATTGCGGAATTTTTATTTTTATCAAATATCTTCTTAATGTGTGCAATTTGTTTATTGAATAGACAGGTAAGGATGATATTTTGTTCTTAAAGACTATTACTAATTGGATATTATTATTCCTCAAAAGGAGTTTAATTAATAAGATTTAAATATTAAAGGAGTTAAAATCATAATACAAGAATGATTGTTTTTATGTTAATCATTTTGTAAAATAATAAAAATATAATTATTAAATTTTTGCTGTTCAACAAATCAATAAAAAAATTTCAATTAAATAGCTAATTATACTGATTGTAATTATTTAAAATTTATTTTTTTTTTTAAATTATAGAGCGTTATAGAAAAGAAAATGTTTTTTCCATAACCCTAATTAGTTAGTGCACATAGATTGGCCTTGATATCACTAATTCATAATTTTTTATGCTATTTTTCAGTACTGAATATAAATCTGGTATGAAAATGAAGATCCCAACTGGTGGTTCTGGTAATGGATACTATGGGCATGAAAGCAGTGTGATCTCATATTTGGACAATGTAGAATCAGATGCTGATGTTCCAGCAACAGCTGAAGATGATTTTTCAGAGTATATGTGGATGGAAAATGAAGAAGAGTTTGATAAGCAGGTGAATAGATGTTTTTAAAACATAACTAGAAATATACAAAATTGTACTAAAGTAATATTTTATTTATTTTAGGTACTCCAACAATTGGAAGAAGAAGAATTAATGGAAGAATGCTTAGAAGCAATGTTGGAAGAAGAAAGGCAACATGAAAGGAATCAAACCTCTAGTGCTTGGTGTACAGCCACAAGTACAGAAAACAATGGCGCTGAATTGTGCCAGCAACTCAATAGTCTACGTGTTCATGATGACATTGCTAAACAAGTATGATTGATTCTAAATTATTTTTATTAAGGTTTAAAAAAATTCAATAGTTTTACTTGATAAATAATTATATAATATATTTATATTATAATATAATTACAAGTATTTGTTTTGTATGGTTTTAAAAATAATTTACAATATTACTATTACTATAAATATGATATATAATTACACTATATTCAATAATATTAGTAATCTAATTTTATATATTTATTGTAACTTTGTAAACGTTTATATTTTATATTTATTTTCTAATGTTAAATTAATTTTAAAAGTATGGTCAGTAATATTTAAAAAGAACTCATTTTTTTTTATAGAGTACGTTAAATCCCAATGCAGCGGAGTTCGTCCCAACCTTCAAATTGAGTGCACCACCAGAAATCAGTGCAAAATCGTCGTAGAGCTTTCTCGATAATTCCCACTTTTGCAAAATAACAGGTCTTTAGACTACTGAAATGTCCAGAATCCTTTTCCCCTTTTACCCAAGGTCAAATGATTATCTTTAGAGAATCCTGTTAGGCATTGCAAGTCAATGATGTAAGATTATAAACGTCAAATTAGGTGAAAAAAGATGCGCAGAGTAGTTATACTTAAAAACGTAATGCGAAAATCAGGTTTAATGCTGTCCAATTTTTAGAGATGCTAATTGTCAAAAAGTGAGTAAGAAAGCACGTGTTTGTTTATATATTTACAAAATTTAATACACAAAAATTTTATCATAGTTTGTATGATCGCTAATAAGTTTCTATCATTATTATTTTTATTAATGGAGTCTCCTGCCTGAAACATTATTTTATATATCTTCCGTTTAAGTTATTCCATATATTTATTGATGAATATTTATGCACTGTTATAAAGGTGAATCATTCAAACAGGTACTTAAATAAAAATTATAGGAGGAGTTGCTATATTTGTATCATAAACTAAGAAATATTGTCACTTTTACTAAAACTTGTGAGCCTCGCTTAAAACTAGTCCAGTCATTGAGTTTTTCCTCAAAGACATCCCGGTTTAGTTGATTACATTATAATTCCATTGTAATTTCCTTGATCTTATCTTTACTTTCTCTCTCAACCTCAAAGTAAGGCATAATAAAACACGTGCATCAAAAATAGATAAATATAGTTAAATAATAATTGTATTAAAAATTAATCAAATTGTTATACATTTATGTATTTACATATTTAGATATTTACGAGTTTGTTAAATATTTAAATATCAAGATAATCTAATAAAATTTATGTCCTTCAAATAAAAGTGTCTCAAGCAGTCTATCAGTATATGGATTCTGGGCTCTCCATTTGTTCGTTCTTTCTTTTTTTTTTCTTATTTCTACTTTCCCTTTCTAAATGGACTTCAAAAAACCTCAAATGCAAGTCTAATTCAGGCTGTGAGAGACTTTTATTTTTGACATAGAGTCTGCACATGCTTACTTACTTTCTAGAGCAAGATTTTTCTATTAAAAAAAGAAAAAAAAACTTACTTTAGACATTTTTATAGATTTTAAATGATATATAAATATGCTACGTTCTAATCATAATATACTAATAGTCGTATAAATGGTGAGTGTATTTTGAACATTTTTGTTAAACTGTATTATTGTGTAGAAAGAAAAAAGAAATATGTGTATCAAAGAAAAAAATACTCAAATTTTTGTTATTTTTGATTTAAAAAGAATTTTATTTAAATTAACGTATTTTTGTTTTTAATTAACTCCAGAGAATATTGATAATATTTTTATTATTTACATAAACCAATGCTATTTTAAATAATTATTTCATTCTAGACTAAAGAATTTAAAGTAAATATTTGTTATAATATTTAAGTTATTTTTGTGTTAATAATATTGACCTTTTTCCTCCCACCCTCTCCTTCCCTCTTTTGACTATTATTTTACCCAAAATACTTGGAAATAATTTGAAGATACAAAAATTTGAGAAAAGAAATTTAAAAAAGAAAAGGTGTATTTCTTTTTTATCTCTATTAGCTATATGAATCAGGTACTTGATACTAATAACTCACCTTTAAATATGTAAAAAACCTTTACTTTTCCAATTCAGGATTACAATGTTATAGTTAAAGCTTATCATCAAATAAGTTTATATTTACTTCAGTTTGCTACTAATATAAAAGAATCAATATTGATAAGAAGCTGGTAATGTTTAACTAGATTGTTGATAAATTTGTAGTACTTGCTGTTATTGGTGCTGGTTTTTTCGTTCTTGTCAACTTCACTGAGAAAAAATTTATCTCAAATTAATAATACTTACGACAAATTACCATTTAGATACGTATCCTTATACGTAGATGAGTATTTTTTTCAATATCTTAGCAGCAAATATATTGTGATAACATTTACAAATGTTACCAATTTTACATCAGTGTGAGAAGTTTCAGATTCGAAATGTAAAGGGCATATACTGGTATAAGATGAGTAAAAAAAGCCTGTTATTTGCAGAAAATTTACTTGATTCCAGTTCACTGTTCTATCAGTCAGAGAAATAAGTTGAAATAGAGCAATATCCTGCCAAAAGAAAGTCTGAATAGTCAGTCTAAATATGCCTTTGCTTTCTGAGCTATGATCAGTATATAAAGGTGTAATACAGCATTAAATATCTGATGTATAACAACTTTGCAGCAATTTATGATCATTAAGACTACACTGCATGAAATCTCGAAGTATTTATATTTATGCTACCTTGAATTCACAAAATCGACTGAAAATGCTAAACAATCAATACAATGATAATTTTTAACATGCTCTTAAAGAGATTTATTATCTGTATGGTTGAGAGTTGCATAGGACTACGTATTTCTTTTCACTGCTTATTAGTAGTGGAAGCGTGCTTATAGAATTCGGTCAGAAGAATTTTTATAGGGAATGCTCTCTCTAATAGATAAACCTGGTATTAATCTGAGTGATTCGGTCAAATGAATAAAAAAAAAATTTTTGGTGAGAGGTTGTCGTCACTTTTTCAATTGAATGCCAACAAAACAGTAGAATGCTGCGAATAACCAATACGATTTTTGTAATATAATGAATTGCTTTTTGAAAGTTTTTCTATCAGACAAGAACTATTTCTGATTGAGCAAGATCTTGCAGTATTAGAAAAGAGCTCTATCTGCATAAAAAGCTAAATTCTTGGACCTGAATCTTCGGCTTAATTGCATAAATAGTAATCTATATCGTTCAAAATTGTTTCTAGTAGTTAATGCAAGCATTATAATTAGAAAATACCAATATGAAAGTTTGTATGCATGTTTTTGTGTGTACGTCTCTTTCATACTGTGTAAAGCTGAGAGCTCGAATAATAGTGATTTTCTTGAGAAATGTGCATTTCTCGTTTTTAGATGGTCTTCCAATCGTTGTTCAAATGTCTTTGCAAGACGAACGACAGTCGAGGACGCGGCGTCACGCACACAAGCACCTAAGATAGAACGGGAAGAATAAAAATTCTTAATGTTTAATTATTTCTAAATGTACATAATCATACACGGACATATAAAGTATTTTACATAAACGTTTATGTTTATGTACACGATCAAATTCAGTATATTATAATTGTTTCCCGTTAATTATAAAAAAAATCATAATTGTACAAAAGAAGTTCATAATTATGTGTATCGCTTTTGACTAAAAAACCTAACTTGTGATTTTTTAGGAGTAACATTTTTATTGTAACAATTTGCGGAAAGATATAAATAGTGCGCCAAGAAAATTATCGTAAAGCTTACCTTACAACATAATTATGTAGAATTTTCGTTTATCCATTTTACACGTTTTGATGATAATTCGTAAAACAATATGTTTCTTGAGTGAATCAAAATTCAATTTATACAACGGGATATGTAAATTTTAATTAATTTCATCTGTATAATGAATTATCTATACATATGTGTATGATCGCATATGATTATATATGATTATATATATTTGTTTAAAGACAAAACTATAGCATAAAATTATCTAATTTGTGCTACGTCTATTTCAACAGAATGAAATTTCCTTCACGGATCTTTCAGATTCTATAATACATGTATGTTGTGACTGGTAAATCAAGAGTATAAAGAAATCATAAAAAAAAAGATTTAGCTTTCATCTTGAGAGAAATCGAGAGAGAGAGAGAGAGAGAGGAGAAAGAACTAGATGTAAATTTATTATTCTATGTCATCTTCTACTTATTTTTCGACCATTTTTATTCTGTTTTAATTATTAATAATTTAGCAACCAACCGCGGTTGATTCGCTTCGAATTTGTAATATATTATTTTTCTCAACGATTGGGAGTCGAATGTAAATGCGTGATATTATTCTATTTTTTTAGCGAAGCGGATTTCACTAGAATGTGCCCAAATGTTCTACAGCATTTCGCTCAACAGTTAGTTTTAAGAATCGAAATATCGCGTCACACTTTTAGTTGTATAATGCGAGAAATGTATTTTTGATTGTATTTTTTTCAACGGGATAAACATAAAAAACTCAGCAATTGAAATGTTTGCTCATGAAGGATCACATACTTTATTATGTAATTACGCAATATTTCGTATTATTTAAAGTTTCAATACAAACAAATCTTAGCATTTGCGAATCTTCATTTTATCTTTATTATTGTTTATAGCATTTAACAAATAGCATTAAAAAAAGTAAAAAAAAAAATATATTATGTATGTAAAACATCAAAAACAATTGCATTTTAATTTGAATGTACCCTTATCCCAAAATTTCGTGTCCTATTTATCAGTGTTTTACATATATTGTTTATAATTTTATTTAAATTTTATTCTAAATAATAAAATGCTAGTAGCCAGCTAAGTAAAATATGCAACAATGATGATATTTTTTCCCATTTTAAATATTTTAAGAGATCAATTATACATATTTCAATTAAAAATTGAATAGGAATTTCAATTATGTTTTGACTCGTAAATATTAGACTTCGATAAGATAGGGAAACTGATCAATTAGCAAACGTAAAAATCTATATAATAATATTTATATTATATATTTCTATGAAATTTATTCCATTATGTTTTTTCATATTTTTGACTTACTGTTTATATATAAGGCATTATTTTTACATAATTTTTCATCGGAAAACACGAATAAAATATAATTATTACATTTATTCATATGACAAAAAGGTTTTATCATATCTCCACATATGTATATTCATATAATAATATATATACCCTAATGTATATATCCATATAATATAGTAGAGTAATAGACATAACTCAGGTAGATAATTTAAACATTTATAAATAATCGAACTTATTCGTGCTATAAATTTAAAATTCAACAATAACTAGACGATGTTTTAAAAATACAAATTCAGTGCAATTTTTCTAAGAATTAAATATTAGTTGCACATCTTCATATTTATCAGAAATGTCATTTGTACAATGTTATAAAAAATTTTGTGTTAAAAAATATTTTAAGTCTTATTTTTAAAACAATATTTAAAATTTTATGAAGTAATAAATATAAAAAATAGATTTTAAAAATATTACGACAAATATACTTATTAGTCTTAGATTTTCAATTATTTTAAATACTTTCCTAAAAAATATATGTAAAACGTTAAAGTAAATAAAAGAGGATATTTTTTGGCAGTTAACAAATTAACTTTATAATTTTTATAAAGTTTTTATTTTCAATTTTTGTAAATGTTTATAATATATTGAAAATTTTGTATAAATTTTGAAAATTTTTTTAAATAGGATGATACAATCGCAAAAAAATAATATTGATTGTAATGGCGAAATAAGTTTATTTTTGTTAAAGTATGTATAGAAATAAATTTTATATAATTAAACTTATTCCAATTTTAAATTGATATTTTGAATTAAAAAATAAATCGTATCATTGAATACTATGCAGTAACTTGATTTTTGAAAGGTACGACCCTTTTACAAGTATGAAATTTTATTTATTTTTCATTTAATTGCTAATAACATTCTCTATCTATTATATAATTCAACTTATTTTTACCTTAATGTTGCATAGGCATTATTGTTAATTATGTAGGCTAACGGAACTAAAAAATAAAAATATTTTCCGTCAAATACACAACACATTTTTTAATGCTTTTTGGTGATTTGCGAAATCTATCACTAAAAATTTTAATTCAAATTTATACTGAATATCGTAATGAAGAAAAACTTTCACGATTATATAATCATTATTATACATGTAAAGATTGAATCATACAAATTGTGTATAAAATATTAAAAATTCTACTCTATGCACTGTTTATTAATTACTTTCATTAATGATTTATAAAAACTACTGGTACATCCAGTAATATAACTAAAATGTAAATAATCATTTATAAGTATTTTAGTTTAAAAACTTATTAAAATGTATAAATATATATATATATTGTAAATTATCATTTTTAAATTATTATTTATATATAAGAAAATGAAGTGATTATTTTTTAATTTTTTTAGACAATAAATATAATGAAATAATACAATATTCTAATTTTTAAATAATTAAATATTGGTGAAATTAAAGATTTGATATTTTTTATTTTCCTTGCTGTTTTATTATTTTTTATTAAAATATATTTAATAATATATTGTACAGATTATTTTAAAAAGGTTTCTTTTGTTTAATATTCTATAAACTTTTTTTTTTAGTTGATTTAATAATTCTAATACGTTTGAAAATCAATATCGATCATTCAATTATCAGATAAGTGCTATATTTCAAGATAAAAACATTATTACAAAAATTTAAAAATAAACTTACATGAATAATTACAATAAAATCCATATCAATTCTATCGTATTTTCAATTACTTCATTTGGAGTAAAATAAAATTATCAAGATCGCACATGCATTATATATTACGTCGTACAGTATACATTGGTATTTTTTCACTCTTACTTTAAATATTTTTCAGATTGAATAGCTTTCAGAATTTCATTTATTCTAACCTGTATTAATTAGTCTTTCATTAAATTATTTCAATCAATTTCAATAATAGTAAGAGTATGTGTTGTATCTTAATGTTGAAGAGTTATATTTAAGATAATGATAATGATTTTGTCGCTAATCAAACGTTAAACTGCATTTCATATAATAAAAATGATAGTTTTATATATAACGAAGTGTTATAAATAAATTATATCTTTTAAAAAATACTTTAAAATAATCCTTTCAATATGATTTTAAGAGTTATAGTAAACATGTAAAAGAAATTTTTTAATTATTTTTTTATAAATATCAACACTCGGTACAGGCTAAAATTAACCGAATTATGTATCACGTGTATATAATTGTATTGTATATTTATTATATAATTATATATAATTATATTATATAATTATATAATTGTATAATTAACGTGTAACTAAATTAATATAATTGAATTATGAGCAAATATGAGAGGTATATTTTGCTAATTACGAAAGATGAACAAAAAATATAAAATTATGAAATTTAATTATTAAATATTTTAATTTAAATTAAATTAAATTAAACTGGTTACAGGAATGTCTTATTAAATGACTAAATGTGCAAATAAGATTATAATAATCTTTTTTTTTAATAATCACTTATAAAGTAATTCAATATCAGATGTGTCAATATAAAAGCTAGAATCATTTTAATTAAGATCACTATAACTTTAATCTGTAGTTAAATGTTGATGATAATGTTAAATTCTTTTTTATAATTATATATTTCACTTATAACTCACTATACATTTTATTTTCGTTTTAATTAGACTAGACTTTTGCCTGTATGTGATAGAATGTATATAAAAAGTATGTATATTTTATCAGCAATAAAAAGACTTTTTGTATAATGGATTTTTTTAAACTATTCTTTTAAAATTTGAGTGAATTTTTATTCGTATATTACATGAATTACATTTTGATTCTTATATAATAAACATTTTTATATTATTTATTCTTGTATTATTTAAGCAATTATTCATTTATATTTACGCTGTTAAGAATTTATATGTGATTGTATACTCTCATTATATAAGTAATAAATAAAACATATAATGATAGCTAATAGCGTAATAATTTATCACTATATATATATATATATATTTTACCAAGCTTGTTTACACTAACTGCATTTAAATATTAATATATGAAGAATTTATAAATTTTTCGAAGTACGGTTATAATGTTTCGATATAACACAGCATAATTATACGGAAAATTAAGTTGAAATTTAAAACGTATGCTAAATTTTTAAGCATTTGCAAGGGAAGACAATTTTGACGGATTAAATATGAAATTAGATTTCGCAAATGTAGAATAGAAGAATAGATTTTTTTGGAATCAATGATAAGAGTTATCAACGAAATTTTTTAATTATTTGAAAAGAGAATATAGAAGTTTAAAAAAAAGTATAATGTGTAATATGCATACAATATTTTGACTCACAATACAGCTATTTTATGTAACGAAAAATATAGATATTCAATTTTATCAAAATAGATTACGATCCATTGAAGACCAATTGAGCACATCAATAAAAAAATCTATGTTCCAGGAGAATGTGTTGAAAATTGTAAATAGCAATATTACGTAAGGTTCCAGTTAAATTAAATTGATCTCGGCTTAATAATTATTAGAAGTAAACAAGCGTTCAATGTAAATGTAAATTTACATTATCGACAGTCCTGAAAAATTATCGTATGAAATTATTATATATAATAATTAACATCTATAGATAGGCTAACAAAAAGCATTAAAGCTTCACTTCAATGTATGGTATTGCTTATCGATAGCTGTAAAATTTTATTTCATGATTTCAAATGTAGAGAGGGGGAAGGGGACAACTGCCTTATTACTTTCGATTATAATAACTAGGTATAATACGTACTTAACAACTTGAAGTGCAGACAATGTCCGTAATGTCACGAAAGATAGACTTAGCAAAATACCTCGATTACATAATATTTGAAAAGTGTCAATACAAATATTAGCTTAGGTGGAAACAATAAAAGAATGATCATATTTATTACTATTCTGTCAAAAAATATGTACACGTTTATAATAATTATTTGGAAATATTATTAGGCTCATTTGGTCCAGTTAACAATATGTTATTGTGTACTGGTGATACTGCAATACCGTCACTCCGCCAAAATTAAACTTTTACGCAATCTAATAGAATACACAATATGTACGTCTATACTCATCTATACCCTCTCTATCAAAGATCAATACAACTTTTTGGCATTGAACCTTTTTACAATCGTATTTATATTTGTTAATTTCTAAATTTTCTAAAAGATAATTGTTACTCAACAAATGAGTTCTTTTGACTCCTCAGCTTTGGGATAATTATAGCATCCTAATGTATAGTATTCGAGGATTTTAAGAAAAAAAAGTTTTATATCGTATAAGTTCTAAATTTAGTTAATACTGTTATTTTTCAGTTGAAACTTTTGTTTATATAAAAATATTTACCCCGATTAACTCATGATACTTATTTCTTTAAATTTAATATATCATAACTGCCACAAGTATCTAGAAATTTATTGATCAAATCAGTAAGTCACGCTATTGCTAGTATATTTTTAAAAACGTGCCTTTTATTTATTAATAAATTCAATAATTGTTTAAGCTATGTCAATATATATGTGCATTATCACAAATAAGCAAACAATTCACCATGACTTTACTTTCATAAAGTTTTAAAAAAATTAATGAAGTATTAAGAAAATTATATTTTATTATTTTAGCCATTTAGCTGTTTTAACACACACACACACACACACACACACACACACACACACACACACACACACACACACACACACACATATATATATATATATATATATATATATATATATA